>NMRB01001221.1:194961-211989 GCA_002633025.1 Notospermus geniculatus
TTAAAGCGAATGGCTCGCGGGGTTTGTTTACATTTTTGGTGGTACCTTCCATAGAGAGTGAACCTAGCCTCCAGGCAAAGCCGTGCTCCAGCCATATGCAACACCTGTGCAAATATGCGAACGTAAGCACTGGGTACGAGGTTCCATTAAAAATGTGTTAAAATGGGTTAATTTCGTTTTCAAATTCAGTCGGTTAAGATGCACATTTTGTACTATTCCCATTGATTTTGAAGCGGCAGATTTTGCAGAATACGCCTCCGAAGTTTGGCTGTCTAATGCATTTCCCATTAAACTAAAATCCTTCTTTTGCCTTTTTCTCAAAATGGTGCTTGATATCGAGGACCAACTGTCATGGCGCCACAACAAACCCCGCGAGCCATTCGCTTTAACCCCAGTCTATCCTGAAACCTTTCAGTAGAACTCAGATGAGCTGCTCATTCAGCGCATACAATCTGAGCATTTCCGACCGGTACCCATTTAATATACACCTGGGTGGAGAGAGGCCAGTAAAGGCAAAGAGACCTGCCCAAAGTCTCACGCCAGCAGCGGGATTCGAACCCGGGATCCTCTGACCGCTAGTCGGAGGCCCGAACCACTACACCACCGTGGCTCCTTAGTCGGAGAATGAGACAGCGGAGGACTAAAACGGAGAATGAGACAGCGCCGGAATCCCGTCACGATATTTATGAACTGACGAAGGACGTGCGCAACTTTTTAATAGCTTGGTTTTCCAGCGTGACTCCTCTTGTTTTGTAACACACAAACAAGTCTTAGTCCTGCCGAACAAGACACTCACTGAAGGGTTTGCTGTATAGGTCCTATGCATAAAATGCAAAAATTTTTATCAATAGCGATGAATTCCTCTGTTGCTTAACTAGTTTCTGTGTCGTCAATATGGTAAAAATGTGGCCATAAAACACGTGTTCACCTGCAGTGACGCCAACACCACCTTAATCCATGTATGGACCTTATTCACAAAGCCCCCGTAACTTTAAGGGCACGCAAATTCCTTTGTCAGGTTGATAGTGAACAATTGGTTGCCCGCAAGTGGACAATACATGTAGTTTACGCATTCCCGTAAACCTGAGTTTCCACAAGGCGGGTGCGGACGCGGATGCGGTGACGGGCGCGGGTGCTGGTGCGGGTATTGTGTTTCCACGAAACGGGCACAGACGCGGGAGTTGGTCTTCGGTCGGTGGGAATTCCAGGGGAAATTATTTGTAAATTAACAGGGGAAATAATTTGTTAAACAATTTAGAAGACACTCCAAGCCCTGTGAAAACCGCACCGCACCACAAATCGGGGTGGAAACGATTGGTGGAAATGGGCCCTTAAAGCCTGCCGCACACTCAAGCTATCTGCTGAGCAAAAAAGTCAGTTGAGACCGTTTGCTCAGCAGATAGCTCACCGAAAAATACGCGCACACGCGAGCTTTCTGCCTCGCGAGGCAAAAAACTCACCGAAATTACGCGCACACGCGAGCTATCTGCTGAGCAAACGGTCTCGAATAACCTTTTGCTCAGCAGATAGCTCCAGTGTGCGGCAGGCTTTTATACATCACTTCAGGGGGTGATCGTGACCGGGTATCTATTCGTGATCTTGGACCTGTTATCGAGGCGTATCCCCAGGAGCTCAATATCCAACTGGGCACCCGAAGCGGCGAGTGGAAAGTCTTGAATCTACGTCGGCGACAGTCGAGACCGTTTGCTCAGCAGATAGCTCACCGAAAAATACGCGCACACGCGAGCTTTCTGCCTCGCGAGGCAAAAAACTCACCGAAATTACGCGCACACGCGAGCTATCTGCTGAGCAAACGGTCTCGAATAACCTTTTGCTCAGCAGATAGCTCCAGTGTGCGGCAGGCTTTATACATCACTTCAGGGGGTGATCGTGACCGGGTATCTATTCGTGATCTTGGACCTGTTATCGAGGCGTATCCCCAGGAGCTCAATATCCAACTGGGCACCCGAAGCGGCGAGTGGAAAGTCTTGAATCTACGTCGGCGGGACAGTTTGAATCTGGATGCACCAGTTTACACGACTGATGATGATGGGAAAGTGAAAAGGCTACCAATTCGAGATTTGGTAAGTACGTTGAATGCACATCATGACATGTAATGTTCATCCAATATGATATACATGATGCATGGCATGCATTAGGAACAAGTTATAAATGGGGATACATGTACTTTCTAGGTTTCAGATTATCGTTTGAGGTTTTTTTTGTATCGGTCGATTTACAATGTACTCACATGCATGTCAACCCCACATTCGCATGATGACCATTTTTCTGGTTGTGTGAAGGTTCCCTTCTACAGGTGATTGTGATTGTGATTGAAACGTATTTTGATACACCCATCATCATCTATTTTTGCCATCATGCTGTCACCTGCAATTTTATAACAGCAGCTGTCCCATCAATGATGATTTCTTGCAATATTGACGTTGGCCGAACTACCAAAGTTAAATCCAAATATATCAGACCAACAACCCAAGTTTGAATTGAAGTGAATTCCACCACCTCATCCTTAATATCCGGCAGATGTGAAAATGGTGACAGTCACCATCTGCTGTATCATGGGTCAATATTGGCAGCTGCATTAGTATAATTTGTTTGAATATCAAAACAATCTACATGTATTGCCTTCTTCGGAAATGAAATCCAAACGTCCTGATTTTTTTTGTTAAAGTGGGGCTATACTCCCCAAGTGATAATTATTGGGCGCGATTTAAAGGAGCACGTTATGCGATCTCCTACTGGTATTTTGACTGCCGACGTAGAGGGAGCCACCTAGCGGCAGCAAAACGAACTACAAAAAAACATTTATGTATGTAGTAGGCCTACATCGGGTCAATTCGCTGACAACGTAGTTAGTCCCCGGGGTTGGAGAGTGGCGCGCACGGAGATGGTGGCTCATGCTGTCGAGAAAAAGCGGCAATACTGGGACTCGTTTAATCTCTATATTTATCAGGACTCGAAAGCATACCAAGATGCTGAAAACGGAGGAGCCTTCCTCGTGAAAAGTGAACGAAGCGAAAGTGGCCTATACAGGAGGAACATTGTAAGAATATTATATCAATAAACAACATTATTTTGTGAAGTCTCTTCTAATACATGTATCGTCGTAACACATGATCATCTGCACGCTCTACCCTGCCATGAGCAAGCCAATCGCCGGAGACGCACCACACCCGAAATTACATCCCCTTAATCTGTTTTCGGGAATTGGGATTTCTACGTCCCACTTGTTTTAAAACAAGCCATTCATTCTTATTGAGGATGACATGAAGAAATCAGCTCCAAAGATTTGTTATTTCAGCGTGGCATTCTTAATGACGGAGACTATGAGATCCTCCTGGAACCGGTCGTCAAGGAAAATGATGCGTCCATAAAACGCTCCGTTGATGGAAAAGTGGAGCATACTATGATCAGAAGAAAGATCGACAGACGATACATTGATGACGGTGGTAAATATCCGATTTCCTCATGTAAATTCAACTTACTGGCCGTTCCGTCCTGGGCTTGCAAGTTGGACTCTTTCTGGTCTATGTGTCTTCTTGGTCTGTAGATTGTACACATACAGTACCTTGTTTCACGGCTTCATTCCTCCCTGTAAGGCCTCGTTCACACGGTCACGCTTAGGGCGTATAGCGCAGAGGCTAAAGCAAGGTTCATTGGCACACGGATCCTATCCGTTTCCAGTCCGTTTGCCCCTAGTTTTCCGGATACGACAACGCTGAAGTCCATTTGATAGATTTTTTACGGACATGAACCGGACCAATTCCATGTGCCAATGAACCTTGCTTAACGCGTATAGCGTAAAAAACACTTCTATAGCTTGAGTCAATGAGGTGTTCACACGACCCTTGACGCCAGTCGTGTGAACAGCTCATTGACTCAAGCTAGAAGTATTTTTACGCTCAGTATACGCCTAAACGCTATACGCGTGTCCGTGTGAACGAGGCCCACTCGCGTGGCGGTGCTTATATTGATTTCGCAAGAATTCTATCTTTGTTCGCCAATTTCTCGCGATTGGGACGCGGTTCTGAGCAAACGGCTGCACCAAATCACAGGGACCTATTAAAATTCGAAGCCGTCGCTTCTTTGGGGAGGCGCAACTCCTTTGTTCTTCAACCAGTGAACAATAGGGAATCCACAGCTGGACATGAATAGGGCCTAACCATCCCAGCTGACCACATCAGACATACCGGTGTCTCCCCGTGGTGCTCATCGCGAACTTCTGTAGTTTTCTAACTTTACCACCAAGTGACTTAACAGCTGCCAACATCTGCATCTGAATTTTTTGTTCCTGCTGTTTATGTTCTAGGTTTGGTGTATACTGAGCAGTCACCAATAGACAAGCGATCTGGTCATGACGATCCAGTCATCGTCGACAGGAGGTCGGAACCAAACATTACCATCGACAGACGCGCTGATAAACCCCTCTACACAGTCGAGTTACTAGTTGCCGTTGATTACGAGGCTTATAAAAGGTGGGTAACCAAGAAGTCTGCAATTTAGGCTGAAATGATGCGACAAGTTGGAAGGTCAGGGCGATCCCATCTCCTGGTTTTTGGAGGTTACCTTAATTTGCAAGATTTGGCGATACGCGAGAAGATAGAAAGGATGTTTACACGTATAACTGCAGAAGGTTGAACAACCCATGTTTTTGTATGCCAAGCATTGGGAACCGCCGTGGTGTAGAGCTGCCAGGTCCAACCCCAGCTGTCGGCGTGAGTCGCTAGTGGCTAAGTCTCTTCACCTCAATAGCCCCCCCCCCCGCCCCCAGCTGTAAAGGGCTACCATCGGGCAGAGATGGGGCATCTGAATGCCTAGCCATCTAGAGCCATATTCACGAAGCCTTCGCAACTTTGCGTGGGCGCAAGTCTATTATTTGGCCGCACAGGCCCTATTGTTCACTGACTGCCTTAGATTTGCGTGCACGCAAAGTTGTGAAGGCTTCGGGAATATGGCACCTGAATTGCACAGGCCACAGCCTTTGACACTGTACTGCAGTTAATTGGCCATCATCGAACTTAATTTTCGAAGCGGACTGGTCTTTCTTTCAGATTTTCGACAGTTGATAAAGTTAAGGAATACTATTCACAGGTTGTTGTAGGGGTAGGTTTTAACATTTTGCGACAAAGAGACTTCTGCATAAGCAATCGTGTTATAGATTCTAAAGGCTCGTCTACACGATCATACATTTGTTCAAAACATCATCATACATTTGTATGATGATGTCCAAGCTTGTTGTGGATTTCCGTCTACACAATGCAGCTAAAAGTTTGAACATCATCATACGTTTTGGATGCTATTCAAGCTTGTTGGGAAACCGGTCCACACCGATCATATACATTTGTCCATGAACATCATCACACAAATGTATGATGATGTTTTGAACAAATGTATGATCGTGTGGACGGTCCTTAAAGGAGTTTCGTTGAGAAAATTCAGATATGAGCTGCCAACGTAAATCCTCAGTCGTTCTCACAGTGTCTTAGAAGTTTACACACTGTTGTCCTATAACACACTGTTGTCCTATAACAGTTGTTGTCCTATAACAGTTGTCCTAACGAGTTTCTCCTTCTGAAGACTTGTGGACTGGAAAAATGGCTGTGTTCTAAAACACCCAAATGCCACATTTATCTTGTCTGCTGGAGAGAAGGAATTTTCGAGGCACATACATTTTTACCTGTTAGTGACTCCCTCTTTTTCCGTAGGTCGATCTACGCTATGCGAACATCAAGTCCGACTTCCAAATAACCGTTAAACTTGCAGGCTTTTTCTTTATGGACGTGAGTAATGCCAACCTTCAAAAATATTGATAAAGGTTACATATCGGTCACTTTAAGACATTGTTTGACGATGAAGGCTACATCAGATACTGTATGCTGTGTGAGTACATGTAACACTAATCCAAGTAAAAACGAACTTGAAGGCAATAATGGTTGCCAATGCTAGGGGGAATTCAGGCAGGGTACGCCAATATACAAATAGTGGATGGTAGGGAGTCCAATATGGATTTTTGTTGGATGAAGAAAAGTTATATCGGACGAGGCGAAGCCGAGTCCGATATAACTTTTCTTCATCCAACAAAAATCCATATTGGACGACCTGCCATCCACTCTTTGCTATATTATGTAAATTGCCTAGCAACTATAACAACAGGCCTATGCTCTGATTGGCTGAAACTAGGAGGGCTGTCCGATACGAGGTTTTAGGATCCGATACGATGATTGAGTGTCCGATACGATGTGACATCCTATGATCACATGATGCAATCTGCTGCACATGATTGGCCAAGAACATTTGATTGCATAATATTTCCCTTTGAAGTGGATGAAAGTGTGGCTGGTATATACATGTATGCACGAGGGATAGGCCTTTTTTGTACAAAAGAACCACAACCCATTACACTGGCAGGATCGAGACCAATCTTGTCCCAAAACCTGGGAAAAATTAAGGGGTGAACGATTTTTTGTCATTTATGCATATGACTGTGAGAAATCACACACTGAAAATCCCCAAAAATCCCCTTTGGGGAAAATGGTGAATTTTTGAACTGACTTTGTCATTGGGCCCAAGAACTGAGCTTTGTACCGGAGAATGAGACTGGATGTACAACTAACTTATGAACGGTTGGCTTTACACCCCATATAAATGTATTACCAATAGATAGAAATGTTTTGACCTTGAAATATCTAGGCCTAAGTGGGCGGGGTCTTTCGATGAAACTAGACTACTGTTTATATTTCCCTTCTCTTAGGAAGCATACAAATCAGCCATAACTTCAGATTACGTAAGTGATGGTAAACTGCAGGCAGCATATTCATTATATGCTTTCGGGGATTGGCGTCGAGACACAATGAGCAGCTTGCCGAGCCACGATCATGCCATGCTCTTCAGTGGGTAAGTTAAACGCCATTTTCAATTAATAGGGAGGTTTCGTAAGCGCCCGATTAGGCCCTACGACGACGTTTATCTATTGTGTGGGTATACCCAAACAATAGATAAACGTCGTCGTATGGCCTAAGCGGGCGCTTGCGAAACCTCCCTAATATCGTGAGAAATGCGATTACATTTCTTTTAAGGTACTGTCTCACACTGAAGTTCTCAAAACGTCCTGCCCCGTCCTAAAAAATCGTAAAATGGGCTAGAACGTATATAGTGTTGGTCATATAATGTCTCGAAGTGCTGGAGCACCCTTCCCGTCCAAGCCCACCCATGAAGTTCGTAAAAAGAGTGTAAAAAGTTGCCACTACGACCACTCCATTCGCACACAGTTTGAGACCGTTCGGCAACCAGCCCCTCGTTCATACTCCGAGGTCGTCAGACCGAGGGTCTGGCACGGAACGCCAATTCCCATTGTAGTGACCTCATTTCGATGATTCGAAATGAGGTCAGCTTCGCTGTTGGCTTCTTTCATTGGAATTTCAGGCAAGTCAATTTCACAGATCTAGTTTCCTTTAAGTTATGATGTGACAATGATGCACAGAGAATCTTCTTGTCAGTGCTAAATATTGGTTCACGTGGGCCTATAGTCCCTTTAAGTGACCATTATATTGGGTCCAAAATGAGCTTTCGACGCAATTTTCGGCACGAAATCATTATCGGCTTTCAAAGCATTCAGCTGGTATATGTTACTTTTTATGCCTAGTAGTGTCCGGGCTAATAATAAAACCGATTAGTTTGCGATTAATATGTTTTTTCGGGCATTTTGTGGTTTTTTACCGATTTCATAATTAAGAAATGAATCCGATTGGTTAAAATCCATGCGGGGTTTACATAGGCCCCCTATTACCGACGGAGTCCGAAAGTGGGACCGACGCTGATGAGCACACATTCAATCTCGGGCTTACGGGCGGACGAGCAAATACCTATTTTTTTTATGATGGTTTGTGTAATTAGTTTGATCTCGATGTGGCGCCGAGGTTGAGAAAAGAGTATAAAAAGTTGCCACTACGTCCACTCCATTCGCACACAGTTTGAGACCGTTCGGCAACCAGCCCCTCGTTCATACTCCGAGGTCGTCAGACCGAGGGTCTGGCACGGAACGCCAATTCCCATTGTAGTGACCTCATTTCGATGATTCGAAATGAGGTCAGCTTCGCTGTTGGCTTCTTTCATTGCGGAATTTCAGGCAAGTCAATTTCACAGATCTAGTTTCCTTTAAGTTCGTTCTCAAGGAGAGGGAATGATGTGACAATGATGCACAGAGAATCTTCTTGTCAGTGCTAAATATTGGTTCACGTGGGCTTATAGTACCTTTAAGTGACCATTATATTGGGTCATGAGCTTTCGACGCAATTTTCGGCACGAAATCATTATCGGCTTTCAAAGCATTCAGCTGGTATATGTTACTTTTTATGCCTAGTAGTGTCCGGGCTAATAATAAAACCGATTAGTTTGCGATTAATATGTTTTTTCGGGCATTTTGTGGTTTTTTACCGATTTAATAATTAAGAAATGAATCCGATTGGTTAAAATCCATGCGGGGTTTACATAGGCCCCTATTACCGACGGAGTCCGAAAGTGGGACCGAGGCTGATGAGCACACATTCAATCTCGGGCTTACGGGCGGACGAGCAAATACCTATTTTTTTTTATGATGGTTTGTGTAATTAGTTTGATCTCGATGTGGCGCCGAGGTTGAGAAGCACGTGGATTTGTATTTAGAAGTGGATTTATATTTAGAAGTGGTTTAAGGTCAGTCTCTATCTTTAGCCATGGTGCAAGATAGGGGTGTTCATGAGCGTTTTCATTTGTTTATTACGACGAGCCGTGGATTATCACTCACCCTTTTTGTGCGAGTACTGGGTTGGGCTTGTTTTGTGTCATCATGATGGAGAGGGAGGGTTCCTTTACTTTTTTCAGTCGGTGTGTTGGCCTGAATTCAGAGTGCACTTTGCGCAGGCTACGACAACTTCTGTTCATTGGACTAGTGTATCAGGTTGAGCACTTCGTGCTCTTGTATCGAAGGCAGTTTTGTGTGTTTGTGCGAACATATTTCAAACTCTTTCCACGTGAACCATTTACGCCGCCAGGCTTGTCTAAAATTTTAGAGTTAGACAGTAAACAACATTACACACTCCGGTCATTTCTAAGCTGTGGAAGGCATGGGACAAATCAGATAATATAAATAAAAGCAAAAATAGATAAGAGAGGGGCTTGTGAATATGTGTCCGTCTGTCTCGTGCCGTTGTGGGGTCCTAATGAACAGAATGAGGGGACGACGAATTTCCCATAACTCGCTTGCCTGAGAGGCACTTTATTGGGATCTCTCGGGTAGCATATATATATTACATTCCTCCAGATTCAGAAAACTTCTCAACTTAAAACTATCCCATCTTTTTGAACTATCACATCTTTCTCAACTAAACTAAACTCAACTCAACTCAAGACACTCAAAGCTAAAACTAAAACTAGACTCAAAACTAGACTTATCCTCTCTTATCTATTTTTGATAAAAGTTGTGCAGAAATCATAGAATTATTGAAAGAATTGTATGATACTTTTCCTTGTTCCTTGTCGACAGTTGTCAGAACGCCTTGTCCTGATGCTTTGGCTTTTGCCGAAGTGGCGTCTTTGAAGAAATTTACCATTCGATGACTGAATCATTTCTTATTGTTATTTAGATACGACTTGGTGAAAAAGGAAACAGATATTGCAGGTAAGAACTTCTTGTCTTGTGACATATCCCCCTGACATGAACGTATTATTTTAAATGGGAAGGTACATTGTTCATGTACATGTACATGTTCATAGAGGCAAAAGTGTAATCTAGGGACTCTGTAGATTTCATTTTTGCCACTAGCTATGTACCTTCGTTTTGGGGGAACAGTGATTTGATTTAGGGCAATTTTGATATTTTATTATGGTTCCCAATCATCAAGATCGGGAAGGAACCATATTGTTTTTTGGGTCGTGTGCGTGCGTGCGTGCGTGCGTGCGTGCGTGCGTGCGTGCGTGCGTGCGTGCGCGTGTGTGTGCGTGTCCGTCTGTTACGCCTTCATATCTTATCTCCTTCAACAGCTACAGTCCTACATCCTACCCCTAGGTTTGTCAACCCGGGCAATCCAATGAGCTATTATCATTTTCAACATCAGATGCCTCCATCATGATGTAATCAACATATCAGACTTGATATTTTGTCCGTCACGCTTTTATCTGATGTCATAACTCGGCTCCTTCAGCACCTAGAACAACAGAAACAAGTTCTACCCTTAAGTTTTCATACCCTATAGGAATCGAATGGACTGATTACTTTTGATCTGAGATGTAGGGGTATTGGTGATATCGATATCACAAATTTGATATTTTGAGATAACTTGCCATATTGTAAACTGAGCAACATAAAACAAGTCTTAGTTTATGCCTGCCTGTCCAAGGACTGGACTGTGTTAAAATTCTCAGCCTCCCGTGTCCGGGTGATTGAAATATCATGAGATTTTGACATATCAAACTTGATAATTTGAAATATCTCTGCCTGTGGTAGAGATAGAGGCATGATATCACCCATAGTTAGGTTATTGATGATGCCCATTTCGATTATGCAACGACCTTGATGATCAGAGGTCAAGGTCAAGGACGAACTTGATAATTTGAAATATCTCTGCCTGTGGTAGGGATTCATGACCATGACGTGGCCTGCGTGAAGTGCGCGACGCCAGTGTTTGACGTAACGTCATTGGGACATTTCGCTGCGCCTCTGCAGTATGTGCCCCCCAGCATGGCGGCTTGTGACGTCATTTGCAAGGCCTCTATACTTTAATATGTTATTGATGATGCCGATTTCGATTATGCAACGACTTCGATAATCAGAGGTCAAGGTCAAGGTCAAACTTGATAATTTGAAATATCTCTGCCTGTGGTAGAGGTAGAGGCATGATATCACCTATGTTTAGGTTATTGATGATGCCGATTTCGATTAAGCAAAAACTTCGATAATCAGACGTCAAGGTCAAGGTCAAACTTGATAATTTGAAATATCTCTGCCTGTGGTAGAGGTAGAGGCATGATATCAGACATACTTAGGTTATTGAGAATGCCCATTTCAATTATGCAGTGACCTTGATGAGATGAGTTATTGGCATGAGATCAAGTTCTATGGGCCTCATCGTAATCCACCAGTCAATGTACCCTGATTTCGGTCAATGTATCCTGATCTCCATCAATGTATCTGATCTCTATCAACTTTATCTTGATCTCTATCAATCTATTCATGTACCGGAAGAAGCACCTGTACATCGGGAACCATACGACATTTACAATGTCGTCTTGTTTACTATCGTCATAAAGATATCAAATTCCTTTATGCAATGGTTGCGAACCCGGGGCCATATTTATGAAGCCTTCGCAACTTTGCGAGAACGCAAGTCTATTGTTCACTGACTGCCTTACAAAAGATTTGCGTGAACGCAAAGTTGCGAAGGCTTCATAAATATGGCCCTGGTCTTTTTTCGAAGGAAGTGTTTTTTTCTAATAAAGTACGGTACATTATATTTAAAGATGAATATACGTTCCATTTCTAGGAATTGCATTCAGAGGGACAATCTGTTCGGTATACGACAGTACGTCCGTTTCTGCCGTTGAGGACAATGGAAAATTCGGAAGTGTTCGTACTGCTGCACATGAACTGGGGCATATGTAGGTTTTAATAGGGTATAGTCTGGTTCAACCTAGAGGTAGACCATTGGAATGCAGTTTGTGGTTAGAGTGTGGCAAGAGTGACATAATTACGGTTACATGTACATGTTATGGCGTTATGAATCAGATGACTGTGCCTATATAATAAAAATGTGGTTTTCATTACATCAAGGTCACACGTAAATAAAATCTTGTGGTCAAAATTGAATGTTCCATTTCCTCACTTGGCATTCCAATGGTCCACCTCTAAGTTGAACCAGACTTTAAAGCTGACGTGACCGAACAAAAAGCCCCCATGCGACGAGCAAGAGAATTGCAAACGCCCTGCAGACACCTCAAACGAAGGCTCAGAACATGATATACCCCACGACGCCAGGAGGGGCCACCTCATTTGTCTTCGAACTTTAGAGGTGTCAACATCCTCTGGTGAGCTCCTGCTGAACATTTTTCTGAAAGAAAAATTTTTGACCCAGCTGGGAATCGAACCCGCGCCCTGTTATCTCTGTTCCGCCGTCTTCCCAATTCGGCCACCGAACTTGTTGGATATTTTCTCTTATTCGTAGTATTATTACCAAGTCGAAGGTCTACGTCTATGACAAACACAAATCATGTCTATAAGCTGGCTCGTTGGCCGAGTGGCTAGAGTGGTGGATTAAAAATCAGAAGATCGACGGCTCGAATCCCGTCTACAAATGACTGCAATTTTTTTTCTTTGAGTAGTGTAAGAGGTGATGTTGACAGCTCTGTTGCCTGAAGACAAATAAGGTGGCGCCCTCCTGGCGTCGTGGGGTATATCATGTTCTGAGCCTTCGTTTGAGGTGTCTGCAGGGCGTTTGCAATTCTCTTGCTCGTCGCATGGGGGCTTTTTGTTCGGTCACGTCAGCTTTAAAACCTTGTTATGTCGGTTTTTTTAACAAGTCACAGGTTTAGATCGCCCCAATAAATTACGTGTAAGAGTCACCTGACTTCACTCGTCCCTCAATCAAGCAAGTGCAGGCATTGACATATGTTTATCTACACCTGATATCTTGAATATTTCAAATACTACCGAACCAATCTTGAAACGGTTTGTTGCATATGAAAGGAGAACCTGTTGGTCATATTTCTGCTTCAAAATTTTTGAAATTTCGAAATATCAAAATTACTAGTACATGTTGATTCTCAGAAAAAAATTGAAAATCAACATCTTTTATTTTGTAATTATATTTTCATTTTTATAGTAGTTCTGACAGAATGGACGTTTCTGAGGATTTTGGTCCTACTTTCATCATAATCTGTTGAGTAGTTGCTGAGATATTTGAGATCATCAAATTTTTGATAATTTGAGATTTTCATGAGGTTTTACAAAATTCTGATGTCAGTAGATGAGCTGACCTCAAATCATAAAATTATGAAATATTGGATGATTCGCATGAACTGGTTAGAATTTACGCATATTTTTCAAAATATCAACATTTTGATATTGCAATATTTCCGCCCAGTTAACCCCCAAAAGTTTCAAAATAAGGTAAACCTAATATTTGATGTTAGCTTTATCTAATGGTATGAAAATTTCTTCAAAAACGCGAAAATCTCAAATTATCAAAATTTTGATAATCTCAAATATCTCAGCAACCACTCGACAGTTTTTGATGAAACTAGGACCAAAATCATCAGAAACTTCCATTCTGTCAGAACTACTATAATGAAATGGTCCATGGACCATGTGCTCACTGGGTTGGACATAATAGTCTACTGACAGAGGGAGGTACATAAACTGACAGTTATGAGCAATCTGGGTCAAGTCATTCCCAGAAAAGACTGATGATTTTTGGGTTATGCCACCTGGCGGCCATATTGGATGTCCGATCGGGCTGGAACTTCACATGCACAAAAGGTCATCTGCAGGGGGACCACATAGCACATTGGAGCGCTTTGCGTCAAGTCGTTCCCGAGTTACAGCACTTGGATGATTTTCGGGTTAAGCCACCTGGCGGCCATATTGGATACCCGATCGGGCCGAAACTTCACATGGACATAAAGGTCATCTGCAGGGGGCCACATAGCACATTAGAGCGCTTTAGGTTAAGGCGTTCCTGAGTTACAGCACTTTGATGATTTTTGGGTTACGCCACCTGGTGGCCATGTTTGAAGTCAAATCAGGCCGAAATTTGACATGCGTGTAAAGGTCATCTAGATGGAGGTAATTATCAAATTTTAGCACTCTGCGTCAAGCCGTTCCTGAGTAATAGCACTTACTTGGTTTTCAGGTTNTCTGCCACCTGGTGGCCAAACTGAGAGTCGAATGGGACCGAAACTTGGTGTCGTGGGTCATCTGACCTAGGGGTATATATGTACCAAGTTTCAGATCAATAGCTCCAGTGGTTACGAAACGTGCCCTGCTAACGGACAACGACGGACGACGGACGCTGCACCATCGTAATAGCTCACCCCAGTGAGCTAAAAATGAAAATAAAAGATGTTGATTTTCAAGCTTTTTTCTGATAAGCTATTACATAATTTTGATATTTCGGAATTTCCAGAATTTTGATGCATAAATATGACTAACAGGTTTTCCTTTCATATGCAACAAGCCGTGTCAAAATTGGTTCGGTAGTATTTGAAATATTAAGATATCAAGTGTAGATAAACTTCTGTCAATGCCTGTACATGTAGGTGAGACCATGCGTATTGCGGATCATACCTTCCGTATCTCCTCTTCAGTAGCAATCACTTATCGCTCACTGAATTTCGAAAAGTGATGTTGCTTGTCGTTTGATTATTTCATTTAATGAACGTCTTATTATCATTTCCAGCCTTGGAAGTCAGCATGATGGTGTGGGTAAAAACAAATGTAATTATGACGATGCATTTATTATGGGGAGCGGATATGCGCATGAAGCAACGCGAAAGAATCCCTACAACTTTTCTCCATGTTCTATCGCGCAGATTCAAGCCAGGATTAAATATTTGAATAAGTAAGGAAAAGTGAATATGCTGATGACGACTTAAGAGTAAAATACTAGTAGCCCAATACCCACAAAAATTTAGATCTCACAAACATAATCTGCTGAGGAAATCGTGAATCCCTTTTTTATAATTGCTTTGCTTTCCTTTATACCAAGTTTAAATTCATGCACCTGCAAATGTAGTACAAGCCTGGCGGCGACAGGATTCACAAGGTGACTTAAAGGGTGGCACTCAGCCTCATTCACACAGCAATGTATTGGCATTGGCATATAAAGTTAAAGTTATGTCTTGTGAATGAAGTCGATGGCCGCTTTATACAAGTAAATATGGCAGCACTCTCAGATTAGTAGATCTGTCAAGAAAATCTCTGTGTTAATTGCTGCCATTTACAATTTTGTGATTATATTTGTGGAATCTACATGTAAGGTATGATTTTGTTTATTTCTGCTGCCACAGGAAAGGAAGGAACTGTCTGAAAAATGAAGCAAAGTCAGCGGATCCACAAGTGACTCAACCCCCCGGTCAGGTGTGGAGAATAGATGAACAGTGTACCTGGGTATTCGGCGATGGATCAAAATACATGGCTGTAAGCAATTTTTGTTATTTGATGGTTTTACTGAAACAGAATATTTCGGAATGGTTTTGTCAGTTGATTAAAAAATACCATACAGTAAAGCCTAAAGCCATAAATTATTTGAAACATGCATGGTAGCACTTGGACTTGGATCGGTCCTTCTCTTCAAAAAATGGGTGCCATATGTTTTGTTGCACCCTTGACAAATATTTGTATCATGGGGCACCCCAGACCACTGTCGAAGAAAGCATGGAATTCAAAGCATTGCAGCTACATGTAACTAATATACAAAGTTGGTGTGTCGATTCACCGCCTTCAGTCAAGAGTTTTTAGAAAATCAAAATTGGGTATGAGAGCGAAGTACATGTAGGGCCGTATGCACCAAACGAAGATTATCTTGAACTCAAGTTGAGCCACAACTTTTCCATTGTCACAATATGCCCTGGCAAACCTGAACAATTGAAAAGTTGTGGCTCAACCTGAGTTCAAGATAATCTTTGTTTGCTGCATACGGCCCGTAGTGTGCACCCAAATTTTCCATGGCACACTGGTTTTAACGCTGATTGCTTCATGCCAAGAACCAAAATAATAGTGAAGCATGTATACTTCACTGCCAGTGAAGTACATTGTATAGGCCCCCTCAAGGAGATTATTTCCGGGGGGTCCTACTTCACCAAAAAAGGGGATTCTTTCCAGCGGGATTTTTCCCTACTTTACCAAAAAGTGATTTCTTCCGGGGGGATTATTTCCTACCACGGGGTGCCATGAAGAAAATGTTGCTCTAAGGTGCCCTAATCGCTGAAGCACTCTGATCCTTTTGCATCCCCACTTTCTCATTTCTTTTGGTATTCAGGGAAGAGACCTCGAATCTATATGTAAGAAGATTACGTGTTCGAAACCTGATAGTCCATGGATGTGGATTGACGGAGCTTCACTGCGTGGAACAACATGCGGGAACAAGAAGGTTGGTGGATAACAGATCAGAGGCAAAATTTATTTGACGAGAGTAATTTACCTGAATGGGGAGAAAACGCCATAGGAGAAGGCACCGATTGCATTCATTGATGGAGTCAGAAAATCTTGTCACCAGTCGCTTGTGTATTTTATGACTGTTCAAATTGAAATTGTTCAAAAGATGCTTCGAAAATATCCTTCATTAGCCTACGAAATGTCGGAGAATCAGATGGAAAGGATCTTTCCCTAAATCAAGGTTTATCAGAAAAAAAGGAGCTTGTGTGGCTTCTTGGAAATGAGACGATGATAGAGCTTAAAGCTTCAATGAGCCTGTGATTTGTTTTCAGTGGTGTTTTGAAGGTGATTGTGTGTACGACGAGATGGCTCCATCGACGGTTCCATCGTCGGCCCCAGGTAAGGTCTGATCAAGAAGTTTGCCGACAAGAGGGTGTTGGCCTTACTCATTGGAAAGTTAAGCAGGTTATCCATGTAACTACATGTATAAAGGAATCAAACATAAAGGTTCAACTAACAAATTTAGCATTTTATAAATGTGGACAGTATCCCTTTAAGCCTCAACAGATTTGCATTCTGACTCTTCCACATGATAGCTGGCAATACCCTTCTGCATGTTTAGTGCAAATTTTGTTGAATTCAGATAAGTTGATCTTATGATACAGAAGGACAGAATTAATGAGAACCCAACGAACGATGAGAGCGCAGGGTCTTCTGTGTACATTTAAATAGGCGAACGTACAGGTTAGGGAATGCCCTCAAATCGCCCCTTTTTCCTGAGGTATCTCCAGAGTATACATGCTGTTCCATGTATCAATCGGAACTTAATTTCTATCTGATTCGTTTTTACTCCTGTGTGCTTTCAGACTGCCCCTACGGAGACAAGT
>NMRB01001222.1:4631-17423 GCA_002633025.1 Notospermus geniculatus
CTGCCGAGCTGTTCTGATGAAGATAACGGGACACAATTGGTGTCATTTTGTAGGTTCATCATTCTTCTAAACAGACCAGTGTCCTGCCTTCGCATTTTCAGTGCCTTTTTTACCATTGCCTATTTTACCAGTGCCTATTTTACCAGTGCCTTTTTTACCGGTGCCTTTTTTACCAGTGCCTTTTTTACCGTACACCGATCTGTTTAGAAGAATGATGAAGCTACAAAATGACACCAATTGTGTCCCGTTATCCTCATCAGAACAGCTCGGCAGGAGGCGTGGAAACTTTTGGTACCTGATGTCAAAAGTGTCTCCTGACCCAAGGTTTTTCTCCCAAGCCCAGTTCGCTCCGCCCTGCGTCACATAACGGAATATGACGGCGAATTACGGTAGAAAATGCGGAAGCAGGACTCTGGGCTGCTTAGAAGAAGGATACACCTACAAAATGACACCAATTTTGTTCAGTTATCCTCATCAGAACAGCTCGGCAGGAGGCGTGGAAACGTTTGCACCTGATGTCAATCGGTGCGCCAATGACGGGAGTGAGCGCTGAGAACCCCTGATGTTCTCAGGATGGTTGCATGGGGGACTACCTAACTTTGACGTCTGCGACCTTGAAAAGTAGGTCAAACCCAAAACTCGTTACATATGTCATGTATCATCATTAGATGCATCTACATGTATGACAAAACTTTGGAGACGATTCAGTTGTTAGTCCAGGATTATTTGCACTTTTTGTTTTTCGTTTTGGCCACCTGGTGGCCAAGCCAAGAATCGAATCAGACCGAAACTGGTGTCGTAGGTCGTCTGGGAATATACTGTGGTCTCGGAGTTATGCCAGATTCGACTCCATATCCACCCATTGGTTCTGGGGAATTTGGGGTTCAGCCTGTGGACTGAAATTGTGGTGTTGGCAGATATGAATGATCCTGAGACATGCCCCGATACCAAATCATTTTTGTTTGTGCTATACCTTCCCTAAAAGTATGGCTAGGCCTGACCGCCCCCAGTCCGGCATAACTCCGAGACCAAAGTATGTACCAAGTTTCAGGTCAACGGCGGACGACGATGATGATGGACACCACCACAATGTTGTAACTTGGTACGAATATGTATGTCGATACCCTCTGTATGTTTGCACTTCACATACATGTATGGCCGACAGTCATCCATCTTGAAAAATGTACTTTGGCTCATACAGTACAGGGCTGCACAACTGACATCCCTAAATTCGCGTAAGTTACACGTAACTTACGCAACAACTCACGAGCTATGTTACGCGTAACTTACGAGGCGAGTTACGCGAATTTTGCTAGCTACACAGTAATTTACGAAGCGAGTCACACGATTTTGGCGAGTTACGCAGTGAGTTACGCGAAACCAAAGCCGTGAGTTACTCGTAAGTTACGTGTAACTTACGAATAAACATTAACATAAACTTATACCATTAAGTTACTCGTAAGTTACGTGTAACTTACGAGTAACTTACGCGAAGCCGTAGGGAAGTCAATTGTGACCTGTACTGTACCATAAAGAATATTAACAACCAGCAGCAACATTTCAAATGGCCTTTTTTATTAGGATTGCGCTCACCTGTACATGTTATTTTTGCACTAACAAGCTTATCCAATAAAAATGCCCGTACATGTGAAGAATTATTTGATTCACAAAACTGCACCGGGAGACTCCCTAATTGGTTCCTTGACATTTTGTTAGTCGTGATGCAATGTTAAATTACGTCTTTCTTTAAGTAAGGGATCGTCTCCAAAATACAAATGTTTGGAATTTATTTTAAACGTCTTGTCCAGAACAAATTTCAAACTTTGAGAACTGATTGAAAACAATTTGTCGGCACGTGCACTTTGCGTTTGGGCTCAAACGGTTTACAAATGAAAATACATGTGCGGACAAATGGTTTTCAATCAGTTCTGAAACAATTTTTTTTTTACTTTGAAATTTGCTTTTATTCAAGTACCCGTAGTACCCGTAGTTTTTAAACGAATTCCAAACATTTGTATTTTGGAGACTATCTCTGGACCAATTTGATAATGGAGAGTTTAAGAGTGTGGCTGCTGAAGTAATGCTAACGTTAATGTTATTTTTTGCATTGTAAGTGCACGTCAAATGCACGTCAGAAACAGCATTGGCGTCGGTGTTATCATTAACAGAGCGATTTCTTAAACTCTCGAACGTCCCATCTACATCAGCAAATGTTTTTGAATTGAAGCGGGCCTAACCCCACAGATAATCTTTGTACATGTATGTGACAACTTCAGGGGGTGCCCTTTCTCCCAAACGTATAATTTTTCTAAAATATCTATTTACGGATGCAGTGGACTATTGTCAGTAGTGAATTGCTAATTTGTTAAATTAATATCAATTAGCAGGTGAAATAACTCAAGTCAAAATAAATATGCCTAATGTTGAGCAATGATGTCTCACTATATACACACACACCCCACCACAGCCATATATACACATAAAATCATTGTATTACTCATAGAAAAACATTGCAAGTTTCATACATATCAATACAGTACAGGTCACAATTGACATTCCTACGGCTTCGCGTAAGTTACTCGTAAGTTACACGTAACTTACGCGTAACTCACGGCTTTGGTTTCGCGTAACTCACTGCGTAACTTGCCAAAATCGCGTAACTCCCCTCGTAAATCACGAAATTCGTGTAACTCACCTCATAAGTTACGCGTAACATAGCTCGTGAGTTGTTGCGTAAGTTACGAATGACTTACGCGAATTTAGGGATGTCAATTGTGACCTGTACTGTACATGTCTCGATAGATGATTGAAAGTTATGATCAACCTTTTTTAATCAGACATGTCAAATGAAGCTGTGATATTACAGTAGCGAGTTTTCGCAAATCTGACGAAACACGAAGTATGATATATGAAATTCAACTTCATTTCCAGGACCTAATGTATTACTGGAGATGGTTGGTACCACAAACTCTCCATCTCCATGCTGCCATTGCATCTTTTGGCATATCGTGTAAGACTGAAAGAGTTATGGTGCATCTTGAAGCTTTAAATTTGCTAGGAAGTGGAAACGAAAGATAAAATTTCAAAGTTTAATACACACCTTAACTCTATCGGTCTTGCGTCATACGATAAAGCCTAGGTCACAAATGTACCAGGCCCCGTACAATTTTCCACACTCAGCGGCTTGCCGTGGGTTTTAGAGACAGTACGGGTCCATTACAATTTTCATTTCTACAGTTTTCATTCCCCGGGTCCATTACAATTTTCATTTCTACAGTTTTCATTCCCCAAGTCGATTACAATTTTCATTTCTACAGTTTTCATTCCCCAAGTCCATTACAATTTTCATTTCTACAGTTTTCATTCCCCAGGTCCATTACAATTTTCATTTCTACAGTTTTCATTCCCCAAGTCCATTACAATTTTCATTTCTACAGTTTTCATTCCCCGGGCCCATTACAATTTTCATTTCTACAGTTTTCATTCCCCGGGGATCAGGGGCAATCTTCGTGTTTTTACTTGCCGTACGGGCCCCGGAGTGGATATGTGACAGGGGCTTAAAAGATGCTCCTGCAGCAGGCGATATTTGTGGTACCAACCATCTCCTGAAAAACATTAGATCACCATGATCATGGAAATGAAGTAGAATTTCATATTTCGTACTTCGTATTTCGTCAGATTTGCGAAAACTCATTGATCAAATTTAACCTACATGACAATTTAGAGACGATAAAGTCTTGAATATAAATTGTACAACGTAAATTTGGGAAGAAATATTCTGGCCAGCATAGTGGCAATCAGCTGTTAGTAAGGATGACAGTACTTGTCATCCGTGGGTGAACCATACATGTACGTTGATACATGTGATGCAACACATGCTAAAAACTTTGACCTCAATATCTGTGCCCAACACTTCACTCCATTGAAAACTGTCGTGCACTGAAACACTCCCGTTGGCCAAAAAAATTTATCTGTTTCTTGTCCACGCTCGTGTCATTACCGAACCCTTCACAATTTTTTCGCAATTTTTTTTCTCACCAATTTCGTATTTTCCCACTTTGCTTATGCAGCGCCTTCTATACAATGCATAGAAATGCTTCGTCACTTGAAATCATCTTTATTTTTCATGAAACATATGCTTTAAACATGTAGAGAGATAGTTTGCTGGTAGTATTTCCCCCATCCATAAAGACAACTGGAAAAGAAATTACATGTATTTGAACATTTTTTTTAAATTCCCACCCTCGCATCAATTTCCGCTGAGTTGCTGGACAAGAAACAGATAATATTTTTTTCGGCCTAATCTGGAAATAAACTAAGACGATTGAAGGCCCATTCACACCAAAGTCAGCTTCTGCGATAAAACGTGTGAACACCCTTTCCCATTTCAGAGTTTCTGCCTAGAGTCTTCCTGAAATTTACTCCCCAAAGCATGAACTTGATCTTAAGGCAGTGGTCCATATGTACAGACAATGGAAATTCATTCCATATCCCATGGCTAAAATATCAAAATCTGTTAAAAGCATTTTGCCGCACGGCAGTTATAACAATCAACACAGCTTTTAAGCGAGCATCAATAAGTCCTCATACCAGGCCCTATCAAAGTTGTCGTGATACTTGAAATTCTCAAGGGTCTTGACTTGACACAAGTCACAAAATTTGTCACTTTATGAAACAGGCCCCCTGGGTCAGAATCCTGTGCCTCATGTTCCCTTCATATAGCCAATGGTATGATACAGGCGCGGATTCAGAGGGGGGCGCCCCGGGCACTCACCTCATCTTTTGGCCAACAAATCTGTAAAATTGCCCATGAAGTTCTGAACTTTGGAGCAAATCATTGAAATTCACATCAGACTTCAATGTTTCTAGCACAGGGCGCCCCCTCTTTTCCAAATCCTGGATCCGCTCCTGGTATCGTACTCAGTGATACTCGGATCTGTTCCTGGTATCATACTCAGTGATACTCGGATCTGCTCCTGGTATCATACTCAGTGATACTCAGATCCGCTCCTGGTATCATACTCAGTGATACTCGGATCTGCTCCTGGTACATGTATCGTACTCCGTGATACTCGGATCCACTCCTGGTATCATACTCAGTGATACTCGGATCCGCTCCTGGTATGATACTCAGTGATACTCGCATGTTAACAGAACTAACAGTACGTGTATGAACATCACAAAACAACTCAGACTCAGACAACCACAAAATTACTAATTCACATGATATCACGAAATGCTAGCGAAGATTTCCACAATTTCTATGATTTTATGGGTGCCATAAACCAGGAAGCAGTGCAGTGACAACCGAAATCTTTTAAATGATTGTGTTATACGACTTTAGGCTCACGTCAGGACTAAAGTAATGAGGTCTAACACAAGTCACATACATGTAGGTCAAGTTTGCTGTCATAACCAAACACCCCAATACAACTTCTGAGCAATTAATCTAACGTGTCCAAGCGGTAAAGCCCCGTTTCCACTATAGCGGCTGCCACGTTGGCGTTGAGCGGCATGGTTTCCACAGGCATTGGCATAATTAACAGGCGCGGATCCAAAGGGGAGCACACCCGGCCCGTGCCCCCTCTATTTTGTGGAAAATCTTTAAAATTGACCGGGAAATTTCGAAATTTTGCAAAGATGTTAAAATTTGACCGAGGTTTTCCATGATGTGCGCTGGCTGTGCCCCCTCTTTCCCATGATTCTGGATCCGCCCCTGATTATTAACACGCCAAGTACTGTTAAACCATCAAAGGATTATCAAACACCCTGTGAAAACCGCATCGCCCACCACAAACTGCTGAGTGGAAATGGACCTAAAGACAGTATAGCATTTTGTTTGACTAAAAACGACCAACATTGGCTCCACTTTATCGTGTGAAGCAGTTGATCAGTCGATTGGGAAGTATATGTCGACACGTACATGTAGTGGTTTGAAAAATCTATAGGTAATACAAATAAGGACTAAGCACAACCTTGAACTTATCACAGACGAACACCTACGAGTGATTATGGTCTGCCACCAGGCCATGAAGTCTAAGGAGAGCTGTTGTTGTGAACAATAGAATTTCTATTGTACACAAAAACAGCTCTCCTTAGACTTCATGGCCTGTGCCACTGTCATGTTTTTTACCTTGTCGAAAAAACGAACCACAGGTCTCGCTGAGTGAGAAATGATTGTGGGCAGACGATACACAGGGCTCCAGTCGGATGTACAAAGTGCAATGTAAAGGGCAGCGCACACTAGCAATTTTTCGAGCGATTTTCTAGGTGACCGGCCTTGCGACCACAGAAGCAACTGAACATATTTTCAGTTTTTTTAGTTTTTGTTGACCCAGTGATGTCGTGGATGACACCACTGATCAACCTCAAAGGTAATTATCGCAGGCGACGTAGTAGTCGCATCGGTAGTCGCCCCATTTTAGTCGCAGGTGTGCGCCGCCCTTTAGTGCTATAGGAAACCATGGTGTTGACCCTCTGGGTCCATATTCATAAACATACTTAAGTCAAAGTGTGATACTTATCTTTTGTGTTGAACAAAGGACAAGTGTCACTTAAGTAGTATGAATATGGGCCGTGGGCCTAACTACTTAAGTCTAAGTCTGACACTTATCCTTTGTTCAACACAAAAGACAAGTATCACACTTTGACTTAAGTATGTTTATGAATATGAACCCTGGGCTCCTTATTACACTAACCGGCTCAACTGATGTTATGTAATAGGCCTGCCCTGGACAGCCAATGAGTGGACACACCCTCAGATATCTTGGCGACGGTGACTCGCCCAGAGGAAGACCATATCGCCTTACCCGTTTTTCATTTGTTCTTCACAAGCCTCATTGGTCGAAAGCCATACTATGCACATCCTGTGCCATAAGACATTAACTTAATTGTTTTCAATAAAAAATTCAATAAAATGAAAGTAAAAATTCCAAAGCATAAGAGCTTGTTAAAATCAACTCGTAATTTTTAGGTCCTTTTTGAGCATGTTGTCAATATCAAGCTGAATACGTTGACAAGAATTCATGGAACAGTAAAAAGCTGCACAAGTCAGAAAATAACTGACCTCACTACAAGTCTGATTTTCGGATGTCTCGGATTACATGTTTAGATCCCTTCTAATGCATTTCGAATAAAAATCTATCGTGCAAGGTAGATTGCGAATCAGGCTGGTGCACTGGATCCATTTCCATCTCAGCCATTTTGCCTTCTTGAAGCCAGAAGACGGACAAAACTCAGATTTTTTCCAACTTAAGACCGATTTTGTCTTGAGTCGAATGAAATTCTCTGGTCTACTTCACTCCAACTTCCACGTTTTCTACTCTACCTGTTTCACTGAACTACATGTATGTCCCCATATTTGCAACGAAAAACTTGAATTAATTGGTCTAGTCACGTTGTATATTAGGAATCAAGATAACTTCACAAGCCTCATTGGTCGAAAGCCATACTATGCACATCCTGTGCCATAAGACATTAACTTAATTGTTTTCAATAAAAAATTCAATAAAACGAAGGTAAAAATTCTAAAGCGTAAGAGCTTGTTAAAATCAACTCGTAATTTTTAGGTCCTTTTTGAGCATGTTGTCAATATCAAGCTGAATATGTTGACAAGAATTTGTGGAACAGTAAAAAGCTGCACAAGTCAGAAAATAACTGACCTCACTACAAGTCTGATTTTCGGATGTCTCGGATTACATGTTTAGATTCCTTCTAATGCATTTCGAATAAAAATCTATCGTGCAAGGTAGATTGCGAATCAGGCTGGTGCACTGGATCCATTTCCATCTCAGCCATTTTGCCTTCTTGAAGCCAGAAGACGGACAAAACTCAGATTTTTTCCAACTTAAGACCGATTTTTTCTCGAGTCGAATGAAATTCTCTTGTCTACTTCACTTCAACTTCCACGTTATCTACTCTACCTGTTTCGCTGAACTACATGTATGTCCCCATATTTGCAACGAAAAACTTGAATTAATTGGTCTAGTCACGTCGTATGTTAGGAATCAAGATATCTGATGTACAGGAAACATTCTGTCAATTACCTTTTTCGCTTTTAGCATTTTCCTCACCGTTTTTGCACTTCGCATTTTCCTCAATGCAGTATCACAGCTATTGGAACTAACCCATCACTGATCTTTCGATTGCATGATCTTTACTTTGGAGGCAGTCCAAAAGAATGACCAAATTGATGTTAGACATGACACTGCATTGAGGAAAATATTATCAAACACAATGTAATCACAGACATGCAAAGGTGCGTGTGGCTATTTAACAGTGAATTCGTTTGGAAGTACAGCATTCAACATATTCAGAACTGGAGTACAATAGCCCTAAACCCTTACTTTATAAGCCATATTGGACATGTTATTGTTGTATTACAGTTGTCATTTGCCAATCAAGGTATGTTGAATTTATTACATATCATACAAAGGAATCTTGACAATATGAAGTCCAAGGAACACCAAAACGAAATCAAATGTACAGGAAACATTCTGTCAATTACCTTTTTTGCTTTTAGCATTTTCCTCACCGTTTTTGCACTTCGCATTTTCCTCAATGCAGTATCACAGCTATGGGGAACCCGCACACTAACGTCACAACGTGGCGCTGCGAGCGATGTGACCGAAATCTCTTTTTTCTAACGTTATTTCCATTTATTTCTGGCGTGAAAATAAACCATTTGTGTTGGTCGCATGGCAGTAAAACTTACATCGTCGTGTAGCAGATGAAATTTTCTTTTAAACTCGTTCCTTTTTTTCTTAAAATTAAGAGATCCGATAGCGATAAGGACAACGTCATTTGTGTCATTCTTCCTGTAGAAAAATGTACAGGAAATTTTTTCATGACGCAACGTCAACACCTAAAATGACGTCAATGACGTCGTTTTGGTACGATCGCTCGCAGCGCCGACCTGTCGGGATAAACCGCAGGGCGGGTTCCTCATTGGAACTAACCCATCACTGATCTTTTGATTGCATGATCTTTACTTTGGAGGCAGTCCAAAAGAATGACCACATTGATGTCAGACATGACACTGCATTGAGGAAAATATTATCAAACACAATGTAATCACAGACATGCAAAGGTGCGTGTGGCTATTTAACAGTGAATTCGTTTGGAAGTACAGCATTCAACATATTCGGAACTGGAGTATACTGACCCTAAACCCTTACTTTATAGTCAGCCACACTGGACATGTTATTGCTCTATTCCAGTTGTCATTTGCCAATCAAGGTATGTTGAATTTATTACATATCATACAAAGGAATCTTGACAATATGAAGTCCAAGGAACACCAAAACGAACACCTTGTTTGTATACCGGTAGATCTTTCCAACAAAGTTGGTGGCCTACTAGTTCCACCACATGATGACATGACCATTCATTGTCCAAGCATGATATAACACTACCAAATGCATCCTCTTAGACTATTATTTTACCTAAACTTGTGCCAATGCCCTACTTTACCATAAATGTTGGATGTTGTTGCATACCTAAAGTTGTATCGTGTAGACTGCTTTTAAGCAGAGTCTACGCGATATAACTTCAGGTATGCAACAACATCCAACTTTGATGTTGGTTCAAGTTTGATCTTGTTGGATGAGGCCGTCCACACTAGGCCTATCCAACATCACACACTCATGTTGGGTGTTGTTGAAAAAGAAGTGAGAACTGTTAGACCGCCATCTTTGTTGGGAAGCTCTATAAGGTCAGTTGAAATTGAAATTTTATATTGTATGCCATGTTGGTTGTAGAAAGATAAATCTGGTACCCGATACATGATACATGTAAGTTCTACTTCTAGCTGTAACTGAACCAGCCATGAGACAATGTACGTACATTTTAAATGAATGAGGAAATAGACAACCAAATGATGTGCCAATGCTTGGAAAGCTATGTTAGTCGGTGTCAATGAATTCAAAATAAACTGTAGCCCAGGAAAAAGAATTCTCTGGGTTTTGGTATTCATGTATCCACGCCCATGAAGAATGGATAGTCAAAAACTTCAATATTGGTACTGAATAGTTGCTGTTCCATAATGGAACACAGCATAAGGGTGGCCTTCCATTGGAGCATTTCCAAAAGCTTTTATTGTTTCCCCGCCGTGACCAACACCAAGGAAACAAACAATGCTTCCGGCAAGCATTTCCGCGCACGGAAACGCTCCAATGGAAAGCCACCCAAAGGGAGAAAACAAATATCTCTCTGTCCAGTTTGTGAATCATTGCGAGAAATTCTGGGCAAATTCATTGGCACCAACCAGCTTACAACATTTACTTAGTTGTTATTACCTAATTGATGTTACAAGTTTTTGGCACCAGTAACAGCATTACACTGAAGCACTCGGAGCTGAATTTCTGATACACGACACTGAAAACCACTATTTGTTCGAATGTGGCACACAGCATGAAGCACGAAGCATCCCGTTAAGGGAACAAAATCACACAACTTGCACTGAAAATATATAAATCTGTTACCCATTGGTTCCATTATGGAGTATATGGGTGAAGTTATTACAAAGGGTGTTACACCCTGGAGTTACTTCATGAAAACGGTTGCCGACTTTGTCGTGAAGGGCGTCCCAAAATGCTCTTGCAGGTACCGTCATCCATCCACGTGTCACAACGTCGATCCATTAATGACACCGATTCTCGTACTCCGTATTCGTATTCTGCAATACACTGGTTTAATCCTTGAGCTCCGAAAATGCCACCGTGCAAACCGCAAAGAAAAAGTTAGAAATATTACCTCCGCATTGCTCAGACATTCAGGAACATTTCGTTGACCCTTTTTGGTTGATTAGCAACACATGTTGTGAATTTTGAATAATCACTTTCAGAAGGAAAGCAGTGGAAAAAGTTCAAAATGAATGCATTTCCAGTGGCGAATAATATATCCACGAACACACTGACATCCAGATTCCTGTAGTTGAAGCAAAAATAACGGCATCCCCTGAAAGCACGTCGTTCGCAGTTCATCTTAGAGACGCCCAGCAGACAAAAACATGGCTATCACAGTGTCACTGCAGGCTTCAAATGCTCTAGTTCTCATCCTGTCCACAAGAGTGCACCACTGATAAAATGCTTGAGCAACGGCCGCTATTTCGAAGAGAAAGTCCGATTGAAAAAGTCCACAATCGCTTGCGCAGCGCCCTCTATTGAGGCCCAGTTCTGATACGACAACACAATGGCAAGGATGAGAAGAGCTGTACTCAGGATACGGATTCTGAAATGAGAGGGAAAAACGGTGAGTAATCATGATTTTAACTATCATCAGTTGTATGGTTGCCCATGTTTTCATATTGCCGATGGATTAATCATGATTATAACTATCATCAGTTGTATGGTTGCCCATCATTTCATATTGCCAATGGATTAATCATGATTATAACTATCATCAGTTGTACGGTTGCCCATCATTTCATATTACCAACGGATTAATCATGATTTTAACTATCATCAGTTGCATGGTTGCCCATCATTTCATATTGCAAATGGATTAATCATGATTTTAACTATCATCAGTTGTATGGTTGCCCATCATGATTTTAACTATCATCAGTTGTATGCCGGTTGCCCATCATTTCATATTGCCAATGGATTAATCATGATTTAATAACTATCATCAGCTGTATGGTTGCCCATCATTTTATATTGCCAATGGATTAACGATTTTAACTATCATCAGTTGTACGGTTGCCCATCATTTCATACTGCCAATGGATTAATCATGATTTAATAACTATCATCAGCTGTATGGTTGCCCATCATTTCATATTGCCAATGGATTAATCATGATTTTAACTATCATCAGTAGTATGGTTGTTATTTTGATTTTGAGCGATTTTGAACTTCGGCGGGTTAGCTAAATGGTCAAAAATATTTTTTTTTTAATTTCTGACGTCGGGTTCGCTAAACAAGGTATACAAAAGTCTGGCCTTATTCAAAAGAAATATACAGGCCAGTAACTGCATGAATTGTTGCTGATGATAAAACATCATGACAATATAAATTGTTAAGTCAATTTCATTCCAAACCTGTAAGTACATGTACAGTAAACCCTCGCTATAACGTACCTCGTTATTACGTACTCCCGGATATAACGTACATTTTCCATGGACCCCAAATTTTTACCCAAAATGTTATATTTCCTTGAAATCCCCCGCACTCAGACTCAGCCGATCATTGTACAAGTGTATACTTTGTACAATAATGTGCTGTAAACTGTATGTCTCCCCGTCACACCACGCTAATGAGCTTGGGTCAATTAACACGAGTTGTCTTCATGCTTAGTTTGTTTGGCTGTTATGACTGTAAGTAGGCCTGATTATGACAATTCATCATCAAAAGAATGAAAGGTTCGTCAGACACGCTCTCAAGTTACTATTAAATGGACAACATCCCTGCCAAGGCACCTTCCCAGCAGGCACCGCACGCATGCGTAGATCTATTCCGGATTCGCGAAAAAGGTACCAATGCCCAGTTTGCCGTCTGACCCAGTTTGCGGCGCAGAACTTGGATGCTGCCGAATGTAAATATTGTAGTAAAATCCAAACTAAATCATAGAATAGTACCAATTGTTTCATTTTTTGCGATATTCGTGAAGCAGTCGCGGCGATCGCCGTAAGACCCACGAAAACTGGTACCGCCATCAAATAGTCTGCATGCGACGGTCGGCATACATGCACTACGGTCCCTGTGCACGTTCGCCATTCAAAATGGACACGCCAAAAGCCTTCCTCGCTATAACGTACACCTCGCTATAACGTACATTTTGCGTGGATCCCGA
>NMRB01001222.1:21103-63027 GCA_002633025.1 Notospermus geniculatus
GACCCCCCCCCCCCCCCCCCCTTGAAAAGATGAAGTGGGCACTTGACATTGGCTTCATCCATGTACAGACGGTAGGCATGGAAAGATGATAAAGAAAAATATGTGAAGACACTAGTAAATCAAGAAAGCATATAAAGAAGTCATTCTCCTGTAAAAAAGAGTGATGCCATTTTTTTCAAATGAAATGGTCCATGGACCATGTGCTCACCTGGGTGAATGTACCAGAAGAACAAATGACAAATGTTAAATCGAAATGTTCCCGGGCAAGCCTTGAGTTCCAGTAGCAGAGGGAACCCAGACACCTGATCACACCAAGTCAGTAGATAATAGGTCAAATATCCACGAAACGTGCCACCAAAAGACAAAATTTTGAACTTTGACCTCTGTGGCCTTGAAAAGTAGGTCAAATCAAAAACCCATTACATGTCATGTGTATCCTCATTAGATGAACCGATGGTGAAAATTTGGAGACGATCCCGACGTTAGTTTAGGAATTATTGGAGTTTGAGTTCTTGCTTTTGCCACCTGGTGGCCAAGCCAAGCATCAAATGGGACCGAAACTTGGTGTCATAGGTCATATGACCTAGGGGTATAAATGTATATGTACCAAGTTTCAAGTCAATAGCCCAGTGGTTACGAAATGTGCCCTGCTAACGAACAATGACGACGATGACGGACACTGCACCATCGTAAGAGCTCACCACAGGTGAGCTAATAAATTGTTTGCAATCTCAAGACAAAAATGCCAGTCATTGATGCCTTAATAATACCCGCTGTTCCTACAGAAATGGCATATATAATCATAATAGATATTATCATATCTCCTTCTAAAATTGTTATTGCATAACCAGCATATGTAGAAAGTTCATGTAACAGGAGGGAAGAGTTGTTGAACACCGTGTCCATGGAGAACCTTCATTAACACCTCAAGAACCCCACTATCATTATTGAAAAACAGGATCATAGACACCTTAGGTGTCAGTGTGGGAAGATCAGTGGCAAACAACGTTGGTACAAAGCGCATTAGAGAGATCAAGGCAGAAAGAAGAGCAGAAGGTATGTTCAATAAATATATTCAATTTGGGAAAAAAACTGGGTGTTTTTAAGCCCCCTCCACAACTTAATTTTTGATCAAAGTTTTGGAATATGCCAATTGAGGGCTCACGCCTTTTAAACTACTTATCTAATACATATAAAGCAAATTCGCCCGGTCTTTGTCACGAATGTTCTCTGCAACCGCTGCATGGAGGGAGATGAGTAATACCTTATTCGATTGCTCTTGATACAAGGAGTGATCTTTTCAAGGCTAAACTTTTAAAAAGCGTTTTTTCAGTCAAATTGCATCAAATTCAAAAGCAATGACGTCACAAACGTTGTGTGACGTCATGCATGTCATCACTGTTGCCGTGTGTTGCTGTGGAGGGTCACATTTGCATATTTTTACAGGTAATGCACATCACCAGACCAAGCTTAGGGACAATTCCAACTGAGCCAAGGTTTGTGACCGAAGATCTCAATTTGCATCAAGCCCATGTATAAAGCAACAATTAAATGTTTAACAACGATTGGAAATTTTGAGAAAAAGGAGGCAAGAGCACAAAAGGCTGAAGAATGAGTAATACCAGCCTTGGTGGAAATGGATCTGGCATCACTGACAAAAACGGAGATTTCAACAACGTGAAAGACAGCACCCCTATGCAAATTGCGATGTCTGTTATAAATTTGTTAGGATCGGCAGGCATCCTCTTCAACAATGGACTAGTTGTAGCAATAGTCGCAAAATTTCCTTCATTTCGCACAAATATGTACATTTTCATTTGCAACTTGGCGGTGGCGGATTCATTGGTGGGAATTGCGATGCTTATTTTCACCATCTATAACCTGATCTCTTCCTTCAATTCATCAAATATAGTATTGTGCTCTTTCGTCTACATACTGATAGGAACCTCCATGTACGTTTCGCTGCTAAACATGACGTGCATAGCTACCGATCGATTCATCGCAATTAATTACTCGCTTCGTTACCACAATTTCATCACACCGGGCAGGGTCAGAAATACTCTAATCGTAATTTGGGTCGTTTCGATAACGAGTGGAATGCTGTTGCCGGCAGGACAAACGGAATGGAAAATCAAAGATTGCACAGTTCATGAAATTGTTACGCCGTGGAATAAAGTCTACACACTTTGTTACCTAATCATCATGAGTATCGTGCAGATTGTTCTGTATTCACAGCTACTTACTATAGCACGAAAACATGAGGAGAGAATTTTGCGCGAGAACCGTCCGTTGGATGAAGTAAGGAGGGTCAAATCAGAGTTTAAGTCAGTAAAGATGTTTGTTATTGTCGTAGGTGGATTCATTGTCTGTTGGTTACCATTGATTCTTGTCATGATTATTTATCTTATCACGGAGGACTTTGTCAACAGGACAGCATTCATAGCAGTTTATTCACTGGCCTGTTACAACAGCTTGCTAAATCCCATCATTTATGCATGGCGGAATAAGGATATGAGACAAGCTTTTAAGAAGGTGCTCTATCGGGCAAATACAGTAGAACCCGCGTAAGTCGTCCAGGGCTCACATTTGGGGGCGACGTGGGGTGAAATTTTCGCCCCAAATAACTCCTAGGGAGACATAAAGTTGCTTAAAAAAATAAATTTTTTAAGGGGTATATGATCCCCTCTGAAGCATTTTCTGCACCCCAAAATGCCCAAATCCGTTCCTAAATGCCCTAAAATATCATCAAGTGTTAATTTCTTGCAAAGAGGCTGAAATCAAACAACTTTGTTAGATACGTCGTCCACAAACTTTATGTGAAGTCTCTCTCTTGAGAGTGAAGTCTCCCAAAATTTTGAGGAGGGAGGAATTATTTCTCCCTAATTTTAGACCCAAGTGTGAGCCCTGGTCGTCACTCTTGGGACCAAGCTTTTTGTGACGACTTAGAGTTATGACGACTATCGCGTAAATGGCGTAAGTCGTCAAAATGATGACTTTGTGACTGTGTCGGCAATATGACGACATAAGATTAAATACCACGTGTATCATTCACCAAAGTGCTCGGCAACAACGCCCCTCTTCAATCGAATCGGACCAAAACTTGGTGTCATAGGTCATCTGACCTAGGGGTATATCGGGTGTCCCAAAAAAAATGAACCGCTTTTTTTGACAAGTATTTTCTCAGCGACAGATGAACCGAGTTCATTGGAATTTTTCACAGAGTAACCTTAGGGTGTATCATCAACAAGTCTGCGAAATATCTAGTAGATCGGTCGCAAATTATGCGAGCATTGTCAAATTCAAAACAGCATGTCAACACCTGCGTGAACATGATGAAGGTCACATTGCATTAGCTCTGATATTGGATTTTTTGACAAGCTGTTTTGAATTTGACAATACTCGCACAATGTGTGACCGATTTTGCAGACCTGTTGATGGTACCCTGAGGTTACTCTGTGAAAAATTCCAATGAATTCGGTTTATCTATCACTGAGAAAATACTTGTCAAATGCGGTTCACTTTTTTGGGGACACCTGATATATGTACCAAGTTTCAGATCAATAGCTCCGGCGGTTATGAATCGTGCCCTGCTAACGGATGACGTCAACGAACGACGACGACGGACACCGCATGATGACTATAACTCACAGGTGAGCTAAAAAGATGAAGTGGGCTTCCCCAAATCAAGAACCCCCCACCCCAGACGAAGTCATTTTGTCTTTTTTGGCATCAAAACAATTTTGAGATGGCCCCTAAAGCGGCTCATACATGATCAATATTATTACACAATATGGGCCCAAAAATAGGGGCATGTGCTTCTGGCATGATGGGTGCAAGNGAATGAAGTATAAAATGGTTGATATCCCTTTTAGGAACTACCAATTATAGACCAAATTTTATATACTTTATATGTTAAATTTTCTGAGAAAGGGGTATGTCCAATAATGGGAAACTTCACTGCTATTAGAGGCCGCCTCTTTAACGGCCCTAGAACGTCACGAAATTTGATGTCTCAAGTGAAGTTCATTGGCACACGGATCCGGTCCATTTCCAGTCCGTTTGCCCCTAATTTTCCGGATACGACAACGCAAAAGCCCATTTGATTGATTTTTTACGGACCTGAATCGGACAAAATCCATGTGTCAATGAACCCTGTTTCAGACATAAGCCATGTGTCCATGTCATTATGATGACGTCATGGCCTGCATTTCTTCTCTGTCATGTCTGTGACATCAAATTCCACGACGTTCAAGGACTGCTAATTGGTCATTGTCTCTAACGGCAGTGAAGTCTCATGTTGTTCAGATCAACATTCATATGCTTGAGGAGTAAACAGCACTGTCTTCTTAGTTGCTTGTCAAACATGCAACACTTTCTGCGCAAAAACAAAAACCATTTTGTACTCACAGTGCGTTAAGTACATCTACTTAGTTGCAGTTAACTCATTAAGTACCAGCTATGTAGCTTTTTAGCATCAAAGCACAGGCGCGGATCCAAGGGGGGGCAAAGCCGGCCCGTGCCCCCTCTACTTTGTGGAAAATCTTTAAAATTGACCGGGAAATTTTGAAATTTTGAAAAGGTGTTAAAATTTGACCGAGGTTTTTCACGATGTGCGCTGGCTGTGCCCCCTCTTTCCCATGATTCTGGATCCGCCCCTGAAGCAAATACATGTATTGTAAGAATGGGCATGTTGGATGAAAGTTTCGATCAAATTATTATATACCGGTATTAGATTTTCTACAAAAAATTTCTGGAGAGAAATATGTTTTGAAAATGTCTGCATGTGCTTGGTACTGAATGAATTAAACAACCACAGGCCTGTATAGGTGCTGCCAGGTTTCGTGTAACAAAGGCCACATACATGTACTCTAAAATGTTAGTTTCTTGGACAAAAATTTTGTCAACGCAAGATATGGTAATGGACCAGTCCTGAGCCAAAATTGCTATAACGAAGCCAGTTTTATAAAAGAAAAAAGAAATGTTTAATTTTTTGTGTGTTTATCTTCTTTCCTTCAATTGCAGTGGCACCAGCAAAACCACTGAACATGAATACCCAACTTCACTCAGTTCATAGAAACACCGGAACGGATCAGATCAGAGCACAATCGGGGATTGATATGAGTTTGTATTTATTACAGCCTTTAAAATGTCATACTAAACCATTCACAACAAGTTGCAGGCGTAACTATCAGAGTTTTGCCAATAGAAGCGTTTTTTCCATGCAACACACGCATTGACTTCATTGCATACGTTAGTTGTGGGACGGACAGTAGCGCCGCGGGAGTGGAACGGCAAAGATTGGAACTAGTCTATACTAGCGCAGAAATTGACACGACTCTGATAGCTAATGCAACAAACTTGTTACAAACTGTTTGATGATATCTAACATGTCTAATGGACTATTGTCTCCAAACTCTTACATTAGGCCTTCATTTTGCCTCCATTCCGGTGTTTCTAGGTACCCAATTTTACCGATAAACACGCCACACAGGTATGTAGCTCCAAATTCACATGGCTGCCAATCACCTGGCAACGCCTATGATACAACACGTCATAACATAAATTATGTCAAAGATTAATTACTGTGTCTTATATTTTTGCCGATGTCTGTCCAAAGCAAAAGGAAAAGATGTGAGACCCTTGAGTGCATAGATAAATAGCAATGTATATGTTCATTTTATCTGTTTCACTGAAATCTCAATGAAGGTTAGGGTCATTTACATGGATGACCTTTGCTGCCTCCAAGAAGTGGAATTGTAGGCCCCACAGGAAGTGGCATCTTACCCCCCTTCCTTGTCCAAATTGTTATTATTATTAACGAGCCTTTACCGCAGTATCCAATCCACTTATTTGGGATCGCTCAAAGTGCTGAAAGTTCCCTAGCTTTGAAGGCCTGAGCAATCCAGAGCAAGTTCAACATCGTGGGAAGTGTTACAGTCCGGCTGCTACAAAGCGCACATGACTGGACATTCGCATAAACCATCTCTGCCAGCTAGGTACCCATTTAGGCCTAACACCTGGGTGGGGCCGTGAGCCAAAGAGACTTGGCCAAAGTCTCATGCTGAGTGGGGATCGAATCTAGGACCTTCTGACTGCTAGCCAGAGATCCAAGCCACTACACCGCAGCTAATGAGGAACCCGCACACTAACGTCACGACGTGGCGCTGCAAGCGCTTGTACCGAAAGTCTCTTTTTTCTAACGTTACTTCCATTTATTTCTGCAGTGAAAATAAACCATTTGTGTTGGTCGCCCGAGAGTAAAACTTACATCATCTTGTAGCGGATGAAATTTTCTTTTTATCTCATTCCTTTTTTTCTTAAAATGAAGGGATACAATGGCGATAAAAGCAACGTCTTTCCTGTCATTTTTCCTGTAGAAAAATGTACAGGCATGTTTTTCATGACGCAACGTCAGCACCTAACATGACGTCAATGACACCTAAAATGACGTCAATGACGTCGTTTCGGTACAAGCGCTCACAGCGCCGACCTGTCGGGATAAACCGCAGGGCGGGTTCCCCATTATCTATGCTTATCCTGTACTGCAATATTTTTTGTGTCAACTGCAAGGAATTTATGACAATATGCAGTTTTGTTTTGTTACCTTTCATATAATCAAGAATTGAAGTGACATATGTGACGTTTAACCAATTCTGCATATGGTTAGCAGCTCCTGAATTATATGGTATTAGGATGGATTATTACTGCACTTACCGTGTCGTTATGAATGGTGTCAGCATATTTGCAATGGTTGAAACTAAAACAAGGACCACCGCTAATATCGCCAAGACGACATTGATAAGTTTCGTTATGAGAGCACGAGCATTTGCATTTTCCACGCCCTCCATTGAGATCAGCTGTTGTTGTTGTTGTTGCAGTTCCATCTTCGTAATCTGAAAAGATCAAACTTTACATGTATGTCAAATATCCTTTATAGAAGACACCAACAGACAAATACCAAATTGACGAATTTGAACTCAATGACGTCATCTCAGAAATTTGCATAATGAGGACGCATTTTAGTGCTGTAATGATTTATGCAACTATTCATGTGAGAGAATCAAGTCAGAAATTTGTTTGTTAGTATATATGTAAATGAAAATGAACTTTATCTCCATATTGGATGGTTCAGATTTGATTTCATTTATACCTGCAATGACATCACACATAAATTAGCATTTCCGATGGCATTTTCACATACATACATTTATTCCACAATATCTTCCAAACTACTCATCCAAATTTGATCAAACAAAAAGAAAAATATGCACATTTCTATTTTCTATACACTTCAGTTGCAATCTGTGTAGTCAATTTTGAGATGCAACTTAGTCTATAATCTCACTGGATTGGTACATGCAAATCACACCACCAATTCTAACTTACCCTAGTTTGGCAACTCTCTAACATTTCATGGATATCTCTTGTTCTCTCCTCCAGCTGGTATTCCATTTTCTCCTCCATACTACTCAACTCCTGAAAATTACCAAAGGTTATATACCGTAATTTTCGGGCTATAAGACGCGGCCTTGTTCCTTGAAGAAGGGTCTAAAATTGGGGGTGCGCCTTATAGGGTGGTGCGCCTTATCTGTGGCTTGAGGCCGACAATTGTATTTAGGCCTGTCAATCATGTTGGGTGTTGTTATCACGAACGGTCAATACACACTGGGCAGCCATACATTGTATGTGTACAATATGCACTGAAGCATTCACTGACGGGACTGCGCCTTATACGGCGGTGCGTCTTATGTATGGATTTCGTCAAAGATTTTGGGGGAAATTAGGGGTGCGCCTTATAGTCAGGTGCGTCCTATAGTCGCGAAAATAGTCGTCTCCGAATTTCGCAAATTTTCGACCCCAACTGGGGTCTTCCTCAGGCACTTTCTAGTAGAGATCCCAAAAGTGTTCTGGGATCTCTACTAGAAAGTGCCTGAGTGAGGAAGACCCCAGATGGGGTCAAAAATTTGCGAAATTTGGAGACGACTTTACTTTTACTATCATTTTGTGTGTCGTTTTTTGTGCTCTATGTTAGATATATTTGTTTGTTTGAAGAAGATTTATGTTGGATACTGACTGGTAAAGATAGCATTACCTGTTTTAGATTTGTCATTTCATGCTGGTGTAATTCTATTAAGTCATTAATCTGCTCCTCCAGGCGCTCGTAGCGGTACCTCTCTTCTTCTAATGATGTCTTGAAAAATGCATAGTCGGTGCTCATTTGGGTCTGTAAGAGATATATCAGAAAAATTTACTGTGAATTCAGCCAAAAGCTACGATTTGACTATCAATTTTTCTGGGGAAAACTAGGAGAACCCTGAGGCATCAAATCTTGATTTGTACCAGGATGCACTGACACACAACCTCACTCGGTGGCAACAGGTAAAGTATGGTTCATCCTTACTTCAACATGGGCAAAGTGCCAAGCTTGGAAATGTGCACAAGTCAGTGGTAATAATCCATGTTGCAGTTACCTAATGATGTTAGGGTAACTTGGTTTACTTTCCATGAGCATATAGCAAATCCAAGGTTGTGCTCAGTCAACTGGCAAATACTGTGGTTTGTGGTTTAGTCATTGTGTTCACTTTATGATGTCTGTTGCACAGGCCTGGCACTTTGCCCATGTTGAAGTTAGGGTGAATCATACTTTACGGATGTATGTACACTAGTTGAACATCCAAAATTTGTTACGCCGAGCAAATCATTTTAAACAACTCACCTTTAGACTATCTACACTTTCTGTCAACCTGGATTGCACCTCCCGCTGTTCTTGTATTTCATTGATGATGGGGTCGAGGTTGATCTGCACATGTATGGAGCGAGCCTGTACTCTATTATGTTGATTAGGTTCCCAGTGACGTGGTGAATGCTCCATGGTGTGGTGATAACTGATTTGTCTGGGCGCCAGTAATTAACAGTTAATTGAAAAAGTGAATTGACGGTGGGAATTTATCATGAAAGATAGCATTTTGTAATAACCGAAGCTTGAAAAATTTTTCCTAGTCCCTTTTATTACTGGCACCCAGACAAATCAGTTATCACCACACCATGGAGCATTCACCACGTCACTGGGAACCTAATCAACATAATTGAGTACAAGCTCGCTCCATACAATACATACAGCGATAGGTTCCCAGTGACGTGGTGAATGCTCCATGGTGTGGTGATGACTGATTTGTCTGGGTGCCAGTAATTAACACTTAATTGAAAAAGTGAATTGACGGTGGGAATTTATCAAGAAAGACTAGCATTTTGTAATAACCGAAGCTTGAAAAAATTTTCCTAGTCCCTTTAATTCCCATATTGCCGTAATATTCTCACCACTACAAGTAAATCATGCGTCCTTCACCTTGTGTAGAAGCAGTTATGGTGCGAATGACTTGACATGGTGTTGGTCCGGTACAACTCTGCCAGAACTGTTTGCACAGTTTGTGCTAAACCAAAGTCAAGAACGAGATTTACAAATTCTAAATCTTGAACACCCTTTTTATGAATATGGCCCGAAATATCCTCCAAAACATTCTTCATCAAGGGAATGATTTACATGCGACTGTTTTTTGAATTTTTTTTGGAAATGGGGAACCCGCATGACAAAGTGGATAATAGATGGCGCAACTAGTATAAGACCAACGGCCCTGTTGCGTATGGTACGGGTGCGTCACGTGTTTCTTCTGCCTGACGTCCACGCACCATGGGGGAATGACGTTACCTCCTCCTTCCAGGATGGCACACGACATCTGCGGAAGATACGAGGACGGAATGCGCTGCATGTGGTACGTGGATGGTCCTCGGCGCAGAAGAGAGGTCAATTGTGCAACGTACTGTACTTGCGACGTGCAACTTGCAGGCAAGCGAACTGTTTCTCACTTAAGGGTGGCCATACTAAGAAGCATAGAATAGTGCATGAGCAGCGAAGGGTTTTGGCGACAGTCTCTAGTATGGGACAAGGAGTCAACTTACAATTGCCATTATTAATTATTATATCACGTGGCAATTAAAACAATTCTTAGCAGAATACTACCAGAGAATATGATGAATGAAAATCAAGTGACATAAAGTAATGTTATTATGCAATGGAATATGATATGTGCCACTGAGCCTTGCATACAGATTTTAGGCAAGTCTAACGCAGGCTTGCGTTACAAAGTACCGGTAGGTGGCTGTTTCTGAATGATTTTTTAATTAAAAAGACAGCATTGGCCTGTTGAGATAGGCAAAAATAAGCGAAGTTGTCTCTATAATACTTTTGCTTTGTGGCTTTTTCACATTGGCCAAAATTTTTAAAGTGCAGCCTTCTATCAGCCATCAATTTATCATTTCACTAGGAAGCAGTAACTTCATATGCCTCAAACTCTGACAGAACTGTCCGGAGTTACCACTGAACCCAATATTTTACTGACTTAAAGGGACTAGGAAAATTTTTTTCAAGCTTCGGTTAATACAAAATGCTAGTCTTTCATGATAAATTCCCACCGTCAATTCACTTTTTTCAATTAAGTGTTAAAGGGACTAGGAAAATTTTTTCAAGCTTCGGTTATTACAAAATGCTAGTCTTTCATGATAAATTCCCACCGTCAATTCACTTTTTCAATTAAGTGTTAATTACTGGCACGCAGACAAATCAGTCATCACCACACCATGGAGAATTCACCACGTCACTGGGAACCTCTCGCTGTATGTTTTGTATGGAGCGAGCCTGTACTCTATTATGTTGATTAGGTTCCCAGTGACGTGGTGAATGCTCCATGGTGTGGTGATAACTGATTTGTCTGGGNAGTGATACATGGAGAACTTTGAAAATGAAACAGGGCCGTGTAATTTAACTGAAATCGAACCAAACAGAGTGGTTTATTTTGGGGCAAGAGGTAAATGGAAATACTGTTAGAAAATAGGATTTCCGGGTCTTACACTGACAGCACCACGTTGTGGCATTAGTTCACGGGTTCCTCATTGGAAAGGGACTCCTTATTTGGAAATATGCGCCCCAAAATAAGACTTTGACCTCTGCTCTTTTCACGGATTTTTCATATCAAGATGTCATCCAGTCGGAGGACAACCTAAAGGTATGATCTGAATTACCAAGTTCATGAAATTCAAACTGCACAAGTCATTCTGGCAGGCAAGGGACCAAAGTATTCTGCCAAGAGAGGTAACATTCACCGTTCTTACCTGTGAGGCAAAGTGTGACTCTGGTTGCTCCTAAAATCGGGACACAAAAAAAATAGAGAATCCACCACCAAGTTTCATTATTGGGAACTCTCGCCATTTTAGAAGATTGGAACTGTGTGCAGTTTCCAAGTCCATAAAGGACACACTCCGCGTGAGCTAAGTACTGCGAAACTAATGTATTCGGCGAGCCCTGCATACCGCGATCTATATATATGCACAGCAGGGCCTATACTCCTCCAGGGTCTATATTTGCTGTCCGCAGTGAAGTACGTCTGACTGCGGACAGGAGTTTGCAATAGCTCACGCGGAGTGTGTCCCTTATGCGAGTACCCAAACGAACTTAAGAAAACTTTTCCCATTTAACTATAGTGGGGATATTCCTGATACAAATCCCCAAATGTTGAGGTGATAAAAGTTTCAGTGAGGTAATACAAGTTTCAGCCATCGTGACCACTTTCACAATCATACAGAAAAGCTCGCATACGTATTCGAGCCCAGAATTAATGGTGCCTCCTATTGGAGTCTGTGATGAGAAACATGCATTTCTTTGTGCGAATAAGAAATTTGCTGATTAAGGTAAACTTTTGGATTAAGGTTGATTAAAGTTATTGAAGAGAAAATCTCATCCTCACGAATATTAGAGGATTGAAACAAAAAAAATCGACGGTAACAAAGATTTAGTTAAGAGAAATCCAGAAATTCACACAAGGGGAAAAAAAGAATTTAGTTATGAAAGAAATACGGATTGTGTTGAAACAGTCAAGAAGGAATTGTCTTTAGTAAGAACAGGTAGCTTACTCATTAGACAGATAATTCACTCAATGAATAGAGGCTTTGCATATGACGTCACAAGCCGCCATGCTGGAGTACACATGCTGCACAGGCGCAGTGAAATGAGCCGTGCATGCCCCAATGACGTTGCGTCAAACAATGGCGTGGCGCACTTCACGCAAGTCACATCACGGTCGGCTCACACCTCTGCGCCCTGTGTCCTCCAGAATGGCCGCCAGGATGACGTCATTGCAAAGCCTCTATATCATGCATTGCGCTTTAAATATCTTGAGAGAAATCACACCAGTTACAGAAAAGAAAGCCCAGAAAAATTTTTTACACCTTTTTTCATGATATGCAGAATATGTACTGTCCCTTGGTGAAGATAAAGGGTGTTCTGACGGAACTTGACACCTAAGATATTCCTTCGTTTGCGGACTGCCCCAGGTTGAGGAGCGGTCTGATATTCGCCGTTCATGTACTTTTCTGGCCAAAGGGGTCTGCAGGGAATGGGAACTGGAAATCAGACAGCGACAAAATATCAGTTTTATTGATGGTGATTGGAATATTCATTTCCTGGATACCCGAAGAAAAAAAATTTTAACTGCATTAGGCACAATTACAGCCCAACCTAGGCCTACATGTAGACATGTACCGGTAGATTATGATACCCAGACACCAGTTTAAAGCCTGAAGCAACTCATGCAAATGTCAAGTGAATAGGAAATGGACCGTGTTTCACCTCTGCCTTACCTGCCAAAACATGCATTCTATCAAAACAATCCATTTACCGGTAAACCATTTATCAGTACGGTGGCCAAGCGGCCTATCCACGTGCAATATTACTGCACAATATGAGGATCAAAATGGGCAATATTATTGACAATCTTTCTTCCATCCATTACGGTAGAAGCAAATGACACCCATATTGGGCCCCAAATTGTGCAATAATATTGTACATGGATTACTGCGCAATATGAGGATCAAAATGGGCAATATAAGCTGTGTTTACACCTGAAGAAATTGCCAGGCCTGACCCGGCTCTGACCCTCCATTTTTGCATTTGTAACAGTTTACACCTATGAAAATCGGATCCAGGTTAAAAATTGCCGGACTAATTTAGCCCGCTTTCGCTCGGCGGGTCTGATCCGGGTTATACTTTAGCCCGGCAATTTCATAGGTGTGGACAGAGAAAGGCCAGGCTAAAACGTTTGAAACTGAGCCCACCGACAGGTGTCGGTCTGCTAAAATTGAATGGGTGGTGTGTCTATAAATAGCATGGCCAGCGTTCAATATCGTAAGACGAACTAGATGTAACGCAATCGGGGCGCTTGCAAGTATGCCCCCGCTCTGGTGCATCACGCTGAATATCGAGTCACCTGTTCTTGAATCACGATCCGGAATGCAAAAACAAAGATGTCTTCCTGGCAGCCATGTTGAATATTGGGTCACAACTAAAATCGATAGGGAACCTCCCCCGATCCAGCCCATTACACCATACAAATATGGAATAAATCAGGCAACCCGTTCTTGAGTTACGGTACGGAATGCTAAAACCAACATGTCTTCCTGGCGGCCATATTGAATATTAGGTCGCAACCAAAATCGATAGGGAACCTCCCCCGATGGACCCCATTACACCATGCAAATATGAGATCAATCGGGCATTCCATTCTTGAGTTATGGTCCGGAATGCTAAAACCAAGATGTCTTCCTGGCGGCCATATTGAATACCGGGTCGCAACAAAAATCGATAGGGAACCTCCCCCGATCGACCCCATTAAACCATGCAAATATGATATCAATCGGGCATTCCGTTCTTGAGTTATGGTCCGGAATGCTAAAACCAAGATGTCTTCCTGGCGGCCATATTGAATATCGGGTCGCAACCAAAATCGATAGGGAACCTCCCCTGATCCACCCCATTACATCACGCAAATATGAGATAAATCGGGCAACCCGTTCTTGAGTTACGGTCCGGAATGCAAACTCCAAGATATCCTCCTGGCGGCCATATTGAATATCGGATCGCAACCAAAATCGATAGGGCACCTCCTCTGATCCACCCGGTTACACCACAGAAATATGAGATCAATCCGACAACCCGTTCTTGAGTTATAGTCCGGAATAGGATGCGGCGGCGGCGGCGGCGGCGGACGCGGAAATCAACTGAGAACATAATGCCCCCATCTCAACTTCGTTGAGCGGGGGCATAATAATAGGTGTGGACAGAAAATTCAATGGATCCGGGTTAAATTCGAACCCGGGCCTGGAAAAATTGCTTAGGTGTAAACACAGCTATTATTGCCAATCTTTCTTCTACCCATCATGCCAGCATGACCCTATTTTGGGCCCATATTGTGCAATAATATTGATAGTGGATGGGACGCTTAATACTAGATTGTGATCCGTTGCAAAGCCGGCCATACAGAATATTATTGCACAATATGGGGCATGTGCTTCTGGCACAATGGGTGGAAGAAAGGTTGGCAATGATATCGCCATTTGACCCTCATATTGTGCAATAATATTGAACGTGTATGGGTGGCTTAATGTGGCTATCAATCAAATGGTGTTATTTTTTAGAGTGTATTCCTTGGGAACGAAAGAATCATTTGTTGACCAACAGTCAGTGCCAGAATGTTAGGGCTCATTTTCAATGAGAAGTGAAACCCTCTCCTGAGATATTATAAGCATAGATATTCCAACCCCACAGAGACAGCTATGGACATCTATTATTACCGAATAATAGTCATGTTAAAAATTTATGAAAAAAACCAAAACCTTCAATCATGAGGTCAAAGGGAGGAGAATGATGTTACCCGTAGACAGGGTAAAGGGGTGTCACCCGTAGACAGGGTAAAGGGGTGTTACCCGTAGACAGGGTAAAGGGGTTGTGAATATGAGTGTGCTCTCCGTGAGAGTTTCAGACACCAAAGTAGACGTAGTTAGCTGTCTCAATTGCTTACCGAGTTGCTGGCAAGGGGGCGCTGCCGTGATGCGTTTTATTGTACCGGTTGTAAACAAGACTGTGGAGGGGACATAAAAAATTGTTAAAATGAAAACATGCTTCATAAGGCATGAGAGAAAAAAATGCATACATGTACATGTAGTTTAAAACAAAGAAGCACATATTTAGTTTAGCAAAGCAGATAAACAAGTGTAGAATTTTCTAATTCGGTAGTCAGTAGAACCATATTTGGGTATCACATTCAAACAAAATTTAAGAACTCTTTAAGAACTCAGGCAGCGCAGATAATCTTTTATTTTTAGAAGTTGGATTTACGTTTTTGGAATGATTATCACTGACAAGGCAAGTTTGTACGTTGCAGTTCTACGAAAAAGAGCAAAGAGGACTTCGTTCCCATGCACTGCATTGATAATGACATTAGAGAGGTTGGGCAGCAGCCCGACTCCGACTTCAACTACGAGACTGAATTGCAGTCTGCTATGGACATCCTTGATAAAAACGATTTGATAGAAGTTTTCAATTCGTCAAACACCATAAATTGAAGGCAGAAAAAATTTGGCCTTATAAATCGGAAGTGCGGATAAATAATGAATATTGAAGTCATAATCCTTGTCATTACGACTTGAAACACGACTATAATATTTGCGATTTACGTGCACTACAAAGTTATGGCATTTACGTGCTGCCACAAAGTTATGGCATTTTACGATTTGCAAACGTCTATCAAATTGTTTTTTTCAAAGATGTCTACAGCGGACTGCAATTCATTCTGGTAGTTGAAGCCGGAGTCCGAGTTGGAAAGCTGCGCAACCTATCTATTGTCTCGCTATGAAAATAAAGCCTCTGGTTCATCTGTGGAAAATGGACCCTAGGAAGGACCCCCCTTATCAGTTTCACAAACATAGTACACTACAGTCAAAAAGGTTATGTTCACACAAGCAGCTTATCAAATTTTTCAACTTGGACTTTGTGAGATATTAAAGTCAAAAGAACTCTGTAAACCAACTAAATAAAATAAAAGATTCTACTCTGCATAAGCATCAAGGAAAAAAAGGTTTGCAAAAGTTTCGTTTAGTAGATGATCATAAGCAAAGATGTAAACCATGCTTGATAGGTAATTGACCAATGAGAACAGACCTTGGGGTTTCTGCTGCAGAGTACCCACCAGGGGTGAGGGGCAAATGACCATGAATCTCCCTAAAATTGTAGATTGACCATTATTTATTAACTATGGTTTTGAAAACTGAAGCTGATTATTAGAGTCAGTTCCAAAATTTGGTCTGAAATTTTCCTGATCAAAGACTCGTCATTGTAAACTCCGAGTTCGTATGATTTTAGTATAGCAGTAAATAATAAATAACCAAACTGTGCAGCCAATAAGTTGCACACAAAATAGAGCAAGCAAAAACAATGTCTGTCTTAACACGACACTACAAATTTTGGTGACAAAATCACTCAGCTAAACCTTGCATACACGTGATATGTGATGGTTGATTGAGCAATCATGTATGACCATTTGTTTTGTAACATGAATAATGAAAACCTTCAATAGGGCATTACCCTCACTACTTCAAACGTTCCTGCCCTCACTACTTCAAACGTTCCTGCCCTCACTACTTCAAACGTTCCTGCCCTCACTACTTCAAACGTTCCTGCCCTCACTACTTCAAACGTTCCTGCCCTCACTACTTCAAACGTTCCTGCATTTGTGACGATGCTATAGGTAGTGAATTTCTATACAACAAAGGAACATCACAAAGGAATATGTGCAGTAAACCGTTGATTAACATTTCTTCCACGTATACTTCCCACAGAGGATAAAATCCGTAAATGTGTCCCACGACGAACTCACCTTGCAGGTAGTGTTCCACTACCGTGATGACTCCGATCCCCCTCATCCGTCGATGCCTGGCTCTCCTCCATCGATTCTACATAGAAAGTAGAGGACCCTGTTAGAAATGGGAAGGAGAGAATAGTGATCATCCAGAAAGTCACGCATGGCCTTTCATAACTGGGTTAGCCAAGGTTAGGGTTAGTTTTAACAACAGAGTTTGAAATCTATTGTGCGCGATGCCCGTTTTACCCATTGACTACATTGTCACCATTCAGTCATGTCAGTGATTAATGGCATTTTTTAACATCACTTAGACGAAATATCTGAATCCTAGTTCTGATTAACTTTTACTTAATCATTTTTGTTACTGTACCATTAGAAACATGAAATGAATATACAGTACAGGTCACAATTGACATCCCTACGGCTTCGCGTAAGTTACTCGTAAGTTACGCGTAACTTACGAGTAACTCACGGCTTTGGTTTTGCGTAACTCACCACGCAACTCGCCAAAATCGCTTAACTCGCCTCGTAAATCACTGCGTAGCTAGTGAAATTCGCGTAACTCACCTCATAAGTTACGCGTAACATAGCTCGTGAGTTGTTGCGCAAGTTACGAGTGACTTACGCATAACTTGCGCGAATTTAAGGATGTCAATTGTGACCTGTACTGTACCTTCATTTCTAGAGTCTCTTCTAGAGTTTCAGATTGTAAAGTTCCAGCCTGAAGAAGACCACGGTTCGGGTCGAAAATTTGCTAAATATTCTGGAAATTGACTTTATATACTTTATTTCATTTTTGTAGGGTTAATAGAGTCAATGCAGTAATTTTGACTAATCAGTACAATTAACTGGTTAAAAATATACATGTAACTACATGTACATGTAGACTATTGTTAAGTGGCCCTTAATCAATATTATTGCACAACATGATCAAAATGGGCAATATAATTGCCAATCTTCTACCCATCATGCCAGAAGCACGTGACCCCATATTGTGCAATAATATTGGAAAGTTTGTGGATTGCATTACACAACCCAGTCCCCAGCATTCATGAAATGATGTTATAAGATGGGTCAACTTGTTAAACGCAAAAACAACACAGATTGAAAAACCTCCTTAAAAATCCATTTGAAACAATCTAGAGAGCTGCACAATTCAATAAATATTCCTGTTGAGCGCTTTGAATTATCTTGAAAATTTCTTCCATCATCCCACGCTGATCGGAATTTAAATTTCGAAGATTTCCATGCAATCAGCCAATTGCAGTAGAATTCAAACCTTGGATCACCTCACGATTCATCAGAGAAACGAGTTACTTTATCACTCAGGCACATGGTAATAACCGAGTACACCAATGATAACCCAAAACCATGACTTCATCATCATTCCTTGAAGAAGTCGGAGTGAGGACAGGCCAAACACCCATACAAGTACTTAGATCCAGTCACCACAGAGGTCAAATATTTTGAAATAAGAAGGTGATTGGGAAAAGTTAGCTTTGAATTACATAGCTTCCTGCTGACCAGTAAATGTTGCAACCAACCGATGAACAGTGCTGTTACATGTATGTATTGATGGCAACTAGATGCAGCACACTCACCAATTCGACTCGACTCATAGCCCGCTGTAATCAACATGCAAATGCCATTAGAATCTCGTCTAAAATGCACATATTCTGTTTCAAGGCAAAAAACATGTTCTGTGTACTGCAATTTTCAAATTATCAATAAAGCTCTGCATCTTTGACTTCACCATACTGATACAAAATAGCATAGCTTCAGAAGCACATTTCATCAGTACTGGCATTTGACTGGATTCTTTCGCAAAAAACATAAAGATGAGGAGGCTGTTCCTTATTTATATTTTATCACTTTCACAATTTAGAAGAAAATTATTCCCCTCGTACTCAAAATTTTGCAAATTTTCGACCCCAACCAGGGTCTTCCTCACGCACTTTCTAGTAGAGATCCCAGAAGTGCATGACCTGGATCCTAAATTATGGATTTGTAGTTAGGATCCAGCTCATTCACTTCTGGGACCTCTACTAAAAGTGCCTGAAGAACCCCGGTTGGGGTCGAAAATTTGCAAAATTCGGAGACAACTTTACTTGTACTATCATTTTGTGTGTCATTTTTTGTGCTCTACCCGGTACATGTATATTGGATACCTCTCATATTCACGATTCAGAATGAAGGTTTTCAAACTGATTTAGCCCTTTATTTCACTGATTTCACTTAGATTCAACCTAAAACATCCAATACATTAAACTGAATATAATCCTATAAATGCCTAGTATGGATAAATGCAACAACATTCATAGCCTGTGGGGAAAAAAGGAAGAAAAAAAACACGGTGACAAAAGAGTTAGGATGGACACAATGCGCATGTGGAAGGTGTACTTTTCAGAGTCATTTTGGCAAATGTTTGGTCAAATGTGAACTATCCCTAACCTTTCCCAGTGACTTTCTGGATTCACACAAGGAGGGGAGCAATCGAAAAGGGCCAAATAGAGAAAATGCTTGTATTGTAATGAATATGAATATGGACCCAGGGCCCATATTCATAAAACTACTTAAGTCTAACTGTGACACTTATCCTTTGTTCAACACAACAGATAAGTATCAAACTGAGACTTAAGTATTTTTATGTATATTGACCAAGGGCCCATATTCATAAAACTACAGGACCCATATTCATAAAAGTACTTAAGTCTAAGTATGATACTTATCTTTTGTGTTGAACAAAGGATAAGTTTCACACTTAGACTTAAGTAGTTTTATGAATATGGGTCCAGGCCCCGTATGCACAAAAAATCCTTATACTAAGTGTAAGATTATCCTTAACCTCATAAAAGAATTCTTAGCTAAGGAAATCCTTCAAGTGATATGCACGAAGCACCTTACGAATTTCCTGAGCTGAGAATCTTCTTAGATAATAGGAATTTCCTCAACTCAGTAGGATTTCTTTTAGGCCTAGAGCTAAATTTAGCCTGTGCATTAACCAATAGAATTCACTGTTACAATAGCTTATACTGGGAATGCCCAGGGAATCCCTGTTTCCAGAGCACATTGTTGTGCACGTTAAGGATTTTCTTAAGTAATATGAATTTTCTCAACTCAGTAGGATTTCTCTTAGTAAGACGGAAGCTGCGTGGCTTCTGTCAATAAGTGGTTCTGTATCTGCAGCAAGAAGATTGATAATGAAGAGTATTCCCACTCTATCAAGGCGAAATCACTTGTACTGTATATCCCATCATACAAGCAAAAATCAAAATGATTTTCACTGTCCCGAATTATCATTGGTACCCGCACCCTTTTGACTTCATTAACTTCAATGCAACCAACAATAATAAGAGCCATGAAGAAATGATGCTGCTGCACATGTTTGAATTGGTCAAAGCCACAATTTCTGTATTTTTCGCTGGAAATAAGGACAAAATTTTCACTTAAGAAACTTGATGAGGTACCTTAAAGTTAGGGAGATTTTTAAGAAAATTCTCATCTTAAGATGCTTTGTGCATACCACTCTGGTTAAGGATGATTACTTAAGGAAATTCTTAGGGAAATTCTCAAAAAATTACACTTAAGATGTTTTGTGCATACGGCGCCTGAAGTCTAAGTGTGACACTTATTATTTGTTCAGCACAAAAGTATGTTTATGAATACGGATCCAGTATTAATAAATGCGGGCCGTACCAAAAGCAGTAATGCTCGCCACACCAAACCAATTCTAAATTTATAATCACACACGATTATCAAATGACTTCTTAGAATACATATCAACTGCGTTGAAAAGATACTTCAGTGATTAACATTTCAAAGTATGACTCATGCATGAAGAAGTATCCAAGACACACCTCATGAACTACTGACGAGAATTTGAAATTGCTTCAAGAATGTCAGACAATTAACTGACAAATAAGACAATACATGTAAGACACAAGACCTGGCTAAAAGACAACATTGAGGATATATTATGAATAAAAGATTAGAATAGAAAGGAATATTTTCTTTCTTGACACAGACTGTAAAATGATGTTTAACAGAGTAAATCCAAAAGAGAAGAAAATTATGCAAAACTTTTGTCTAATTCCGAAAACATAAGAGAAGCTAACACAAAATATGATGTTTCCACCACATTATTATCATCATCATACTAAAATCTGAAAAGAGTTTGTGTGTTTGTCCGTGATTTTCTCCAAGAGTGATGAACGGATTGCCCCCTAATTTGGTATGCATTTGCAGATAGACCTCGTCAGTGCCCTTACAGAGCCTGAATTTTGATTCGCCAAAAAGATTTTGAAATATTAAGATATTAACGAAAATAACAAGGCTGTATATGCCTTTGGATGTCACGATGTCAACGAGATTTCCGTTATGTCGGCAACGTCATGTACGACAGAATGACGTCGACAAGAACGTAAAACGGGTAGGCTATTGCCTAGTTAGTCAAAATCTTACAGTACAGCTGGTACATTGTGCCACTGTACACAATGTACAATACAGAATGATGTCATTACAACAGAATGACATGATTGGTCCAGCTGGCACAATAATGTACTACCAATGGTACATTGTGCCCCTGTACTGTTAGATGTCTAAATTTGTCTGTAGATAGAGGACCCCTGTGAATTTTGTAAGCCAAGTATTGCAGTAGGTGTAAATACCGTAATTTGTTTTGGTTGACAAATTTCTAGATCACCTATCGTACGTACTTGTAATTGGATCAAGTTACAAATATTTTTCCTTCATTACCAAAACTGGCCGACACAGAGAGATGAACAACATGACTGGTCAACCACTGCCAGGTTACAGACCTTTCCAAAGATGACACGTTTCTAATTCTAAACGATGATTTCGAAGCGACACACAGGTGGGAGACACTGAACATTCAAAACAAACATTTTGAGAATATGGATGTAAGCTAGCATTTTGACGTTACGGAGGTTTAGAAATCAAACGATAAACGTAAACTTAACAACGTTATTTTTCATAGTACACACTAACCAGATTTTACATTGCATTTTCGGTACAAAAAAAATGTTGTCGTTAACATTTACATTTATCGTTTTATTTCTAAACCTCCCTATTAACAAAGGACACACAAAGACATAATGGGAAGGGTAGGGTGGCCGGAGGGTTGAACACAAAAAAACTTTAAGTACACCTTCTACAGACGCAAAAACAAAACAAAAAGGCAACAAGTTGCAGTGGCTTTGGAAAAACTTTTATCCGTACTCAAACAATCAGGCATGATCTTGCATATGAAATCTCACATCCCCAACTTGTATTTAATTTTTCAGGGCTCAAGCTGTAGCATTATTGGCCCTGCTAAGTACAGAAGAGGCCATCTCAAGCTACTCATGTTCCTCACTTGGATGGGGTCTTTTACTTGCCCTTGCAGAGACACAAGGTACAAGGCACCACGGCTAACTGTCCCATGCGACGGACTGAAGAGCCGCGAATGAAATCCCACATGGCCCGGGCGGGATTCGAACCCGGTATTTATTGCCACTTGCTGAGCAGACGTGATAACCACTAGGCTATCAGCGTCCATATTCATGAACATACTTAAGTCAAAGTGTGATACTTATCTTTTGTGTTGAACAAAGGATAAGTGTCAAACTTAGATTTAAGTAGTATTATGAATATGGGCCCAGGGCTCCTCACTTGAGCTTAAATATGGGTCCAGGGCTCCTCACTTGAGCTTAAGTCTAATCAAGCTCAGATGATACTTCGGAGCATGATATCCGAAGTGTATGATGTGAAATTTTCAGGCCATACATATTTCGTTAAAGGAAATGCATTGAACGCCAAAGCCATTGCAACTTCAAAGGAGATAAAGCATGATGAAAGTGAAATGGAAGGGCTATTGACCCACTGGAGGGAAAGTGTTCTGCAACCCAGGAAATATACCAGGGTCTCAAATATTCAAATCTCCTCCTCAGAATACTTACGCAGATTACGAATGTTATCTGCACTCCCGAATTTATTTTTTATCAAGGACGCAAACTCTTTTGGCTTTGATACAATGGTCCTGCAAAGACAACGACGAGTTTAATACACTTCAACATTCAGGAGGCACCATTAACTGCAAATATAATGCTTAACAAGGAAGACCAACAGAAGGAAATAGACAGATTTGACTTAAGGTATTGTTGTCTCCTGTGGGAAGAACTGGGCCCGTATGCATAAAACATCTAAGTGTAATTGTAAAATTTTCCTTATCTTTTGTTTGGAACCTTATCCTTATCTTTTGTTTGAAGATGGGGATTTGGCCTAGTGGTTTAAGGCGTTGTGCCCCTGAGTGCTGGCGATTGATGCCATATGCGAGGGTTCGTGGGTTCGATTCTGGTAGGAAGCAATGTCTTTCACCTTGGAAACCCTATTTCTATTTCACATTTTTGTTTGGAACAATAGTTTAAGGAAAATTTTACACTTAAGATGTTTTATGCATATGGTCCCTGAACTAATACATTTAAATCCACAGCTGGAAGGAACTGTACTTTTGTATGTAGCTGCAAGACAGCCAAGATGGCCAGAATGGCCTAGTTTTTAAATTGCTGATGTGGTCATCAAATGTATCAGAATAGAGTCCAAAATTGACTTGAACTCTTATTCAGTTCAATGATGGGCAAGAAATACATGTATAGTTCAATGATGGGCAAGAAATACATGTATATACAACCATCAGATGAAAGAATCCGACAAAAGCAATGGCTTAATTCAAGAGTGCACTGATACCAAATTTTATTCAAGAATAAATTATATTATAAACATGATTTTTGATACCAGAATATGCACATTCCTTTAGTGTCAAACTTCGTTCATTCAAAAATAATTCAGTCACAGGTTGCCGAGAGGTTTCAATGGTTGTCAAGCAGGACTTTATCAGGGACTTCAAGACATAAAGGAAAGCATAGGGGAAATTTTTGACTGGGTCTTCGTGGAGAATTTAGTGGACGACTTAAATAAACAAGGCCTAAATTGCTATTTTTTTGAAAAACTTGATTACTGACCTAAGGCCGAGTTTACAGTGTATAAGGACACACTGACGAACAAAGATTTCATGGTCATGAACCCTTTATTAGGCCACTGTTCACCAGCGCGTCCATATACCGTATACCTCTATGTACCCGGCCTTTAGCAGCTGAATGTTCACGCAACAGCTAGATGTCCCTGTAACTCATGACTAGTGTCCATGCACGAGGACCTTGTTAGAACCCTATTAACTGTTACATTAGTTATTATTATGTATACTTACTCTGTGGCACCTTTAATGTTGTCCACCACACCGCTGAAATGAATAAGTTACCAATCCTATATATTAGTCTCACTCACACAGTTACTACTAGTATATACGTAGCTACATGTTTTGGACAACTTGTCTGATTTCCTGCTCACTGTATTCTATGAAAATTTGTGACCCACCACAGCAAAACCCGGAATAAATCACTCTGAGCTTGGCAATAAATTTGTTTACAGTACATAAAAGTCCGGGCTCAGCACGGGCTTTTTGCGTTTACACCTATGAATCGCCGTGTCTGAATAAAGCCCAGGCTTTTAAAACCCATACATGCTCGAAAAGCCCGGGCTTATTTCAGACCCGGGCATAGAAAAGTCCGGGCTTTTTCAGACAGGTGTAAACCAAGGCTAGATGTATTTTGAGACGAAATGTTTGTCAATTTTAGTATTGTCTCTCTATTGTGAAATTGGACTGACAGTCAGTCGGATTTCACAACTGACAGACAATATTGAAATTGACAAACATTTCGCCTCAACCTGCCAAGCTCAGAGCGACTTATTCCTGCAGGTTTTGCTGTGGCGGGTCACATTTGTCCTTGCAATACGGGACTTTAGTGTGGCAAATTGGCAATTAAGTCATTGGATTCATTTCAAAGTGTCTATGAGCTGCTTCTTGTGATCAAAACGTTTCTGGAATGACCACATTGTCATTAGGCGCGTTGACAATTTGATCGAGTAAACTGCTCGCCGTCGGTGACAGTGGACCGATGTCAAATTTGAACTTCGGTGAATTTGAGATTTTCCGTCATCTGTAGAGTTTTCATGTTGTCGGACAACAAAGCCACCATTTGTCGACAGGCAACCAAAGTGTAAACCTGCTTAAACGCACATGAATTGTGCAATATTTACATTGCATCAGCATTCATGAAGGCATACAGTCACATGATCGCCCAAGATTGAAAAAATGCATAAACTTGTGATGCCAAATAACATTTCAATAGGAACTGTCAGTGAGTTTACCAATAGGTGTCACTACGGCCCAATTCAATGCATGTAGCGGACCCATTCATTCTTGATCAAGCACCAATCATGTGGATTTTCCTGTGTATTGGTCCGCTAGAACTTTGCTGCCATCTTTTCCCAATAGTGTATGCGCGGCTGACTGCTCCTTCTTTCTATACCAGTGACATTTTGTTTCAGAGACAGACAGCCAGTAAGAGATGACGTTTACAGCTGAGGACAAAGCTGGTACCAAACAAGCACTCAGGAAATGCAAATCAGACAAATTGTTACCAATACCAAAAGAACATTACTGCAGCAAGTGTATGATGCCTTCAATCAGATATTTTGATATTTGTGTGCTTGGTTGAAAGCTATCCGATCAAATGAAGTCCCACAGCCATCGTTCCACAAACCTGATTATTAATTGTTAACAATATGTACCAGTGACAAGTGTTGTTGGACCTTAGTCATTGGACTTCATTTTATACGGTAAATTCTTAATATACCTGAACAACAACATCACACACTTTGCTGCCTTTATTAGTTGAATTTAGTTCTCTAGTAGCACCCGGTGTAGCACAACTTTGCAACAGGGACCATGACTTAATTCATATCCCTCTTTGTGCGCCCAGAAATCTACAATACAACTGCAGAATTTGCGATATGCCTTTCTTTTCAAACAGAATTGGGGCATTTACTAGCATAGTGGTACCGGTACCAAATACATGTAATCGTTCTTTTTTTCTCAATTTTCTTGACGTCTCCCAAAAAGCAAAATGGCTCAATCGTAGCTTGATCTATTCCTGAGAAAATCACTTCTCAATTTTCTTCTGCTTGTTCAGTTTTGTTTTGATTTGAAAATTGATAATGTCAGATGGCCTAAGAATCTGGGAACTGTGATTCCTGTGAATACAGTAAACGTTCCTGGGGAAAATGTCTCCCTCTGCCTATCGACGGAGTGAAAAATTCCATTTCTTAAGGAGAAATATTTACAGTCTGGGAAAGGTTCAAGGAGTATGGGGTAATATTTGGTAAGCTCCATACTGAGCGATTCAAGAAAGGTAAGCCAGGATTTGGGGGAGTGCAGTGTCCTCTCTAATGGCAAAACCTGTTAAGCTTTGTTAATAGAGCTCTGGAAAATATTATTAGACCACCTCTGGTTGACTCACTCATTTCCATTAAAATAGGTCCTACATAAACTCTCTAATCAGTCTGTATGTATTACTGATTTATTGCGTTGGTTAATTTGCTCATACTTCACTACTAACACGATATCAAATGTAGAAATTGACTTACCATAATGAAGAAGAAACTGACCTGTTAGAAGGACTTTGTCAAAAGTTCTGACTAAAAGGAAGGACCTGAAGTGCATACATTTACTGTGTGGACAGCTGTCTTGTCCACTTCACATCGCTTCTAATCAAAAGTTAATTATTCGAGCAGCATTTATAGTGTAAAACGGACTTCATGCTTATAATTATGACTGAGGGCCTGTTTTTACAAGGTAATATAAGTATACTTGAATTCAGTGTGGCACAAAAGGGTGAATAAAGTTTTTGTGGGGCCTATTTAATAGGAAATGAGAGGAAATAACAGAAGGGTCTAATAATTTTTTCCAGAGCTGTATGTTGCATCTATAGTTTCACTCCATGTCACCAGATGTCATCACCGTCTTACCCTGAGAAGCCTGTGAGTCCATCACGAATATTAGCACCAACACCTCTGAAAAGAGAGAAAAAATATCGCCATGGCAACGTTACAAAAGATTCCTCACCGACAGCGGAAGGTTGTAGCAGCATTCGTACACCTACAAACTGGCGACTGCCTTGGCCTTTACAGAATGTTACTGCGTAAACTTGATCGCAGTACACGTTGGGTCCATCTGTTGTAGCATCAGCTTCACTTGCCTCATTTCACTTCCAAGAAGATCAATCGAAAAGACGGCCTCAAAATTTGTAGAGGCAATAATGACAACTGTACATGTACAATCTGCCTTCTACCCTTTCCCTGCGCACGACATGGCCCGGTTGCACCAGTCATGCTTAAAATAGAGTTTTAGGTTCACCTCAGCTGAGTATTACAGACTTAAAAGTTGAGTAGGTCCCCTCTTGCACCAAATATTCATGTTCTTGAGTATAACTTTGAGCATGAGAATAGCTGATGCAACGCAATTTGAGGTTGAGAATGACTTTGAGGTTAGCTTGATCACGAGGTCGACCTAAAGTATGACTGAACCAGGCCTAAGTCAACGTTGTAAATTTGGCAACTTATGTATGTGTGCTGTGTTGACCCCGAATTTTGCAAATTTTCGACCCCAACCAGGGTCTTCCTCAGGCACTTTCTAGCAGAGATCCTGGAAGTGAACTTCACTTCTGGGATCTCTTCTAGAAAGTGCCAGAGGAAGACCCCGGTTGGGGTCGAAAATTTGCGAAATTCGAAGACGACTTTACTTTTACTATCATTTTGTGTGTCGTTTTTTGTGCTCTATGTTGGATATCTGTGCTGTTGACCCAATATCATGAGCCAATGAAAAACCTAACTGCCCACACGAGGTAAATCAAGGGCTGATATGCAGAGCCTCTTCTTAGTTTGAATCGAGAATTACAGATGGCGCCACCTGACGCACCGGGCCAAGCAAGTGGCGACACAGCAAAAGGGCCGAGACCTGCCAACATCATCATCGAAGATCAAGACATAACCGCTGACATTAGGGTCAGCCAAAGATATTCCAAAGCATACCTGGCCAATAATTTAGATTGAGTAATGGTTTCGTAATGGCCATCTGATGAAAAATATCATATCACTTGGCAATTATCTCACCCAAGGGAAATTTCAAACGCTACATGATGCCTGACCCTAACGACAATATCATGCATATTTTCTACTGTGTATAATCCGCTCGGAGCCAAAGAGCCAGCAGTTTGACAAGTCGGTCTTCATCAATGGCCTGGTCTGATTAAAACAATACTCTCTGCTTTGTCGCGACAAAAAAAAGTCCTTAAAGTCCCAGTTACACCTTCTTCTTTACAACTTAGGAAAGTTAGGGGATATAATGCTGATGAAGGTGCTTTTTGTTTCATTGAAAAATTCCAACTGGTTAAAAAGTTATAACATATTTAAAGGATTTGGTCAGCGGCTAATTTGATGATGTCATCTCAGGAATTTGCATAATGAGCACGTATTTTAGTGCTGTAACGACTTATGCAACTATTCATGTGAAAGAATGATGTCATAAATTTGTCTGTTAGTAAATATGTAAATGAAAATGAACTTTATCTCCACACTGGATGGCTCAGATTTGATTTCATTTATACCTGCAATGACATCACGCATAAATTAGCATTTTTGACCCTGGCTAGTTCCTTACTGTATGGAATTTTCACATACATATTTCGCGATATCTTCCACACTACTCATCCGAATTTGATGAAACAAAAAGCAAAATATGCGCATTTGTGTATTCTATACACTTCAGTAATCTTTCAAAAAGAAATTTCGTTGGAAGACATGGAAATTTTGAATACTTACTTTAGCCCCTGTCCCATATCCCTGAGCACCTCCCGAGGTTGTTTATGACTCGTTACCCCGTACTGTTCCACATCCCGAACTTTCTTCTTATAATTTTCCAACTTCTTTTGAAGTTGAGCAATATTTTGCGTTGATTTTTGGTTCTTTTTCTCGAAAACAGTTTTTATTCGTTGCACTTGCTGTTTATCAGCGTTTAACGATAACTTAAGGTACTCGTTCACGTTTTCTGGAAGGAAAGTAGAGATTAAGGATTAAGAAGTGGATACAGAACAGAAGACGTAGTTCAAAGCATCTTGTGTAGATAATGATTTATGTAAAGTCCGGCAACATCTAACTACAACCCAATGGAATGCGGAAGTCATGTAATGTGGCAGAACTTTGCCGTATTTTATCATACCTCTCGACCATTTGTGGTCGTTCCTCGATTGTTCGCGCTGTGCACCGGTTATTCAAGAGCCGCATGTGATTAAAGGTCCGTAGAAAATCGAACTATCAATTTCCTAACTTCCGCATTCCTTTGGGTCGTAGTTAGATGTTGCCGGACTTTAAAGTGATTAGGCCAGGACACACTACTGGTACATGACAATTAACGGCCAGCATTGCAATGGTGCAACGCCCTGATTTGATAAGTTGTAGGCCCCTATCACCGTTTACCCATTGAGAAGAATTGACTGTTTTAGCCAAAGATGCTTCTCCTATTCATGCTACGTGTAATTGGAACCCTAAGAACAGGTACAGAAGCAATCACTACCATGGAAATTAAAGGGCTATGGTATTGCCACTTTTTCTCGACAGCCAGCGCCACTCTCCAACCCAGGGACTAACTACGTTGTTGGCAAACTGACCCGATTTACTACGTACATTTTGTAATGCATTTTTGTAGTTCGTTTTGCTGCCGCTAGGTGGCTCCCTCTATGTCGGCAGTCAAATACGCATTAGAGATCCAATACCGTGTTCCTTAAAGGAAGTCTTGTGGCTAATTGGTGAAATGGACAAGACTCCTCTTCCATCATGATGTCAATTCATAAGGTCAACGCCTGCCTTTCATTACTGCGTCTAGGATAAAGCAAGGCGCTGCCGTTTACTGCAACTAATTGGGCCCATGATACCTCCGATTAGCCATTCCACGCCGCGAATGCAAATGTCACGAAGCGGCAGCATCTTGCTAACATGAGCAGGCTAGTACGGTAATAATTACCTTCTTTAGAAATTTGCTCCATTTTTATGAGCTCTCGTGTGCGAACAATCTTCTGCTGCAAATGTTCAATAGCATTCTTTGCCTTTATTGGGTCTGTTGCCTGATTGTCTACGTCATCGAGCATGTTGTCGAGGCTACCACCGTTTGTGTGGTACCCATCCATCTGGAATAGACAAAACCTGTTTTAGTACAGTCAACCTTTGCATTGACGTAAACAATTCAGAGAAAGTACATGAATAAATTTGGATTTGACTAGTCAATACAAATATATACAAACTCGTTTGCATTACATTGGTAAATCATGAAATGAAATGTCCGGGCCATTGTGCTCACCTCTGATAGACTTAAGCGAGCCAACATGATCAATATTATTGCACAATATGGGGCCAAAAATAGGGGCATTTCCTTCTGGCATGATAGGGAAGAAAGATTGACAATAATATTGCCCATTTTGGTCCTCATATTGTACAATAATATTGAATGTGTATAGGTGCCTTAAGGCTGTGACTCTCATGGTGAATGTTGAATGATCAGTGCAGACAAGATGAACCACACCAGGAAGTATTTTATGATCTCATCAGAATCAATGACAACAAGAGCAACGCAAAGCGTGGCATATGCCCCCGCGTGTATGTTGAGTTGGGCGAACCTCCAGTCAAGTTATGTTGAAATCAGATTCCGTCAATATCAGGGAACATGCATACCAAAAACCAATATCACCGGGCAAATAGTACATTCCTGAAATTGACGGAATCTGATTTCAAGATGTCAGCTCTGGCGGCCATATTGTAAATTGAAATGCAGCCATTTTCATAAGGAACCTTACTTGAGTCGCCCTCAACATACATACAAAAAGTCAATAGGATCAGACAAACGCGTCTCCCTGAAATTGACGGAATCTTATTTCAAGATGGTGGTTCTAGTGGCCATATTGTAAATCGCAGCACGGCCGTTTTCGAAAGGAACCTTCCTCTAGTCACCTCCAACATACATGCAAAAAATCAATATGATCAGACAAATGGTTTTTCCTGAAATTGACGGAATATGATTTCAAGATGGCGGCTCTGGCGGCCATACTGTAAATCAGAACACGGCGATTTTCGAAAGAAACCTTCCTCTAGTCACTCCCAACATACACACAAAACATCAATACGATCGAACATATGGTTCTCCATGGTTCTCCCTGAAATTGACGGAATCTGATTTCAAGATTGCGGCTCTGGCGGCCATATTGTAAATCGCAGCACAGCCATTTTCGAAAGGAACCTTCCTCTAGTCACCCCCAACACACATACAAGAAATCAATATGATCAGACAAACGGTTTTGCCTGAAATTGACGGAATATGATTTCAAGATGGCGGCTCTGGCGGCCATATTGTAAATGAGAACGTGGCCATTTTCGAAAGGAACCTTCCTCTAGTCACCCCCAACATGCATACCGAAAATCAATTTGATGGAACAAACAGTTCTTCCTGAAATCGACGGAAACCAATTTCAAGATGGCGGCTCTGGTAGCCATATTGGAAATCGGAGCGCGGCCATTTTCGAAAGGAACCTTCCTCTAGTCACCCCCAACATGCATACCAAAAATCAATTTGATCGGAGAAACAGTTTTCCCTGAAATCGACGGAAACCAATTTCTAGATGGCGGCTCTGGTAGCCATATTGGAAATCGGAGCGCGGCCATTTTCGAAAGGAACCTTCCTCTAGTCACCCCCAACATGCATACCAAAAATCAATTTGATCGGACGAACAGTTCTCTTTTAAATGAACGGAAACAATAAACGACGGACGACGACGACGACGGACGACGACGGACGTAACGGGTGACGACATAATGCCCCCGACTGTGTTGCAGCGGGGGCATAAAAACTCAGTCGATGACGGTCAGAAGGAGCATGATTTGTGATTACAAGTCTAACTTGGAGGAGTAGTAGTGGTATTTGTGAACAAACTGCTTTCCTGTCTCGGTCTCAGACGTCAAAAATTCTATTTTTCAAGATGGCCACCTGGTGGCCATTTTTGAAGTTCATTAGGACTGAAATTTTAGCATACATGCAGAGGATACCTGCATACAGATATTTGGGCCACATTAAAACACCCTAATCATTACTGTTGATGAGATATGGGCCAAAGTCCATTTTTCAAGATGGCTGCCTGGCAGCCATATTTGAAATCCCACTGGGTCGAGACTCGGTACACTTGTACAGGGTGCCTAATATATCTTCACACTAAATGAGAACTTTTTAAAACTCACTTATGAACTTTTGTTAATACTAATTTTTTTTCAAAACATTATTATACTTTATATTCTAGTCATGTACTTGTACTGTACATACATGTACAATGTGTGGGGGCAAGGCCCATGGTTCGGGGACCCTGTGATTCGAAGTTATTTTACATACCATGCTATCATCCTCCGATGTATGATGCACATCCTGGGAGAGGTACGACCCCGAGAGATATGAGTCATTGCTGACATTGCTTGCCCCTCGCCCCCGCTGATTTCCGGTGGACACATCACCAAGAGACTTCTTCTGGGGCAAGGGGCTACGTGGACCTTTCTTTTTGACCACTTTCTGATCAACGGACTTTTTCCTGTAAGACATAAAACGTGAAACGATAAGTTGAAATTACAATAAGTTGAACTGTTTTCCAACTTAGACACACCTCCACTGAGTCCTGTAGACATGACTGTGATTCTTGGTGTACAGTACCCAATTCATATAGATAAATAGTGTTTTTCTCTGGCAGTTAATTATTTCCATAACGCAAATACAACGAATCACTTGATGATAGTCATGATTGGACTTGGAGATGCTGAAACAAAATGGTCTGGTTATAAACATGCATTTACAACTTTCTTCTACTTTATATTCATTGTTACCTGAAAAATAAGAATTATATTCCATGGACAATAAGGTAAACATGTACAGAATTTAAGATTTTTATTACTAAAATTGAATCACCACTATGTTTTGAAACGAAGGATTTTTTTCAAATAATTAATATAATTTTTTTTGTGTCAACTTTCAAAAGGGTGGAGGAATTTTAGGGAAAGAACCTGCCAGAAAGTGGTAAACAAACATTGAACAATTGTTGAATGAAAGTACTCAGTCATTTGCCTTGGGGTATGTGAACCCTGCATTAAGGCCCGTTTTAGAAAAAAGCTTTATTAGGCTCCCACCTTTGAAATGATAAAAGAGTTATACAATGGTTTGGACACAGGGCTTTCATTAACTTTTTCCCTACCTGGGTCACGACTTCCAGAATTTTTTTATGGAAGTCAATTTGGGAAGATGGTGGGGTCTTTAGACTTCCGGCAATTCTTTTTGGGGGTCATGACTTCTTGTTATATTTTACTGGGGTCAAATCTTCCCTTCGTATGCTGCTACCGATACTGCATGCGAGCCTGGAGTGTGTGGTTTCCGTGGCTGACGGGAATCCCCATTCTATTTTCAGCTGCGATAGTAAGGATTGGGTGTGTTGAAGAAAATTTGGCGGTCACGCGACTTCCGATATCTTGATACTTGCGTCAGCCGGGGTCTGGGTATATAGATAGGACTTCCACATTTTCACTGTCAGCGTATTGTCGAATTTACCTGCGTTTTTGAGACTTCAGACTTATTTATATCTGCGTCATTTCTTTAGTTTACATGCGTAATAGACGCCATACGCAGGCTTAAAGGAGCTCGACGTCCAAGTTGTAAACACGATATTCACTAGTCTCGGGCACCCAGCTGCTCGGTCACCCAGCCGAATCTGAGGATCGAACGTTTGTGTCGCACTACCTGCGGAACGAAACGGTTGGCTGCGCGAGACTACATATTCACTTCAGTACATATCACCGATAATAGGTGGCAGCACAGTGTGGATAGAGAACCAGTGAGTGGTTGAGTGAGTTGCATTGGACCGGGCACCAGTCTAACGATCACGGGGCGCTACTGGTGCTGCCACCTTCACGAAGGAATAAAACTAGTTTGCTAGCCACTGTTTGTAAACAAACCAGTTTGTTTACAACTTGGACGTCGTGCTCCTTTAATGATTCGAAAGCCCTGGGACATGTCAAACATCACATTTTTTTAAGTCGCCCTTGAGAGATGAAGAACAAGGTTACTCTCCCCAGGTGATTGTTCCCAAGTAAACGAGCCACACCTTGAGTCGTTGCCACCTCTGACCGTATCAAGCAATTAGCTTGATTAGGAATGGGAGCCGAGTTGTCATTTTATTTCAATCAGGATACATGATATTATGTCTTGGGTGTCTTCTTATCACGTGGGGTGCGTGGGAGTGGAAGTTTGTGGAAAACAGCCACAAAAACCCCTTCATGTGAGTCAAGTTTTTCAAAAATGATAATGAAATGACCAGATCTTTTGACCAGTAGATTAGCAAATAATGAACTAGTGATTAATTTTTAACGCGATTTCAGCAGGTTATTTACAGTCCATCCAAAAGCCATTATTTCAAGTTACACTGCTAAAACAACCCAATATTATTGACAATATAGGCTACTACATCTAAAGCGGCCCATACACGATCAATATTATTGCACAATATGAGGATCAAAATGGGCAATTTTATCGCCAACCTTTCTTCTACCCATTGTGCCAGAAGCACATGCCCCTATTTTGGACCCCATATTGTGCAATAATATTGATCGTGTATGGGCCGCTTAAAGCCGCCCATACACTGTCAATATTATTGTACAATATGGGGCCCAAATATGCTTCTGGCATGATGGGTAGAAGAAAGATTGGCAATAAAATTGCCCATTTTGATCCTCATATTGTGCAATAATATTGATCGTGTATGGGCCGCTAAGAGTTAAAGGATAGCAGGAATTTTTCAGAAAGCAACGGGTGCTATATGACATGATTTATAAAGAGGGAGGATCTAAACTGCTTCGGCATATGCAAATAAAGATACACGTTCACGAGTAAACATCCTCAGATGTTGCCCCAACCTTACTGCATTATATACTCCCAGCACACGTCTCCTTCCAGCACACATCTCCTTCATGTCTTCGCAATGGACAGTAACCCATGAGAAATTGACACTTGTATCCAACCACTTTCAGGTGAAGATTATGGATATACAATCCATGTAATCAGATGATGGATAGCCAGGTGTTTCTGAATTCGATCAGTATACGTGCATACCTAGCATATTTCAGCGTATTTTTACACTCAAAACTACGTATTTACACCTAAAGTGTAGAAAAATACACTAATACGAACAACTGCAGAATTTGGCACTTCGTTATTTTACACTGAAAGTGTCATTTTATGGGGGTTATTCCTCAAAAACATTACAGCCAGCTCAAAGCTAGGGTAGGCAGGTCTGGCAGTGTCAAGACTGCTGATGTCAGTGGGGACCAATTTTGACTGACTTAATTACGTAGCTGCTGTAGGGTTGGTGCAATACTCATCACATCCAAGGCAGTACAGTGGCTGATGACGAATTGTGTCCAGGTAAGCCAGCACTTACTGTTAGGACCAGTTGAATAAATTTATGTTGTAGGCTATTTTGTGAGCTATTATACAGCACTATGCACAATGTACTTCAGACCACTTGGGTTAGGTACAGTTTACCATCCATTCTGCAGTAGGTCACCTTGGCTTTCTTGACGTACATGTACATCAAGGCACTTACTGTATGCATCAACCCAAGAAAAAATTGATGACTGTATTGGCACTTAAGAAAAACATACCGACACCACACCCATATTTTCCACAAATTACCGCAAACAAGCAGTGTACATGTATTTGCAACCATTGATTCCATAATGACTGTGAAATATCGTAACACCTTTATGCAAGAGAAAGGCATTAGTAAAACATGGCAGGTTTTCCAGCTGCATTGCTCACAATAACCAAGGGGGTAAATAAAAGGTGTAGCACAAGTGCCAAGATGTTAGGGCCCGTTTCCACCAGCATTCGTGCCAGCGTTGGCAGTAACGTCAGCGTCGGCGTTCAAATCACTTCTATGTTGAGTCCACTGACTGTTTTAACCACACTTTTGCGTCAGCGTCGAACTGTGGTGGAAACAGTCAATGGACTCGACATAGAAGTGATTCGAACACCGATGCTACCGCCGACGCCGTATGCTGGTAGAATCGAGCCCTAATTACACTGCGAAAGAAAAAATCTCTCGTTGCGAACAGACAGTCACATGGCAGTGTTATATCTAGGCCATTTTAGAGTGGCGCCGTGCCATGCCCCTAAAAGAGGGTGCCACTGTGCCCTTTTTTAACCCCCTTGGGCGCCATGCCCCTAAATTTTTTTTTTAGGTTTTAGTACCCCCAGACCCTCTGTCATGGTCCATTTTGGTCATATCACTTTAGAAACTGGCTTAAATTGGCTGTTGACTGGAGTTATAGAGACCTTTTTAACTGACAAGCTTCTCAAATTCCGTTAGTAGAAATGTCGCGAATGAAAAGTGCCCTTTTCTTGGTTGAAGTGCCCTTTTCACAAAGTTTACACCATGCCCTTCTAAAATCCTAGATATAACACTGCATGGACTCCATCAACCTGGCTCTCCATCATCCGGGCGTGAATAAAACCCTTCGAACACAAACTAAAAACGGATACCATTCATCATAGTGATGTGCCTTCAAAATTCTGCAAGTCGCTGAAGATTTCCAATCCATTACTGTGCCGGACGATCACGAAATAACGAGTGTTGTCACGAAATATGTCTGTTTGGTGAACACAATTTGACACTGACTTCGATATATACAGACTAAAAGCATCCCACCCTAGTGACGCGCACACTGCTTCCTGTCAAGCGATCACTATTTGTTCATTGTCTTGTCATTGACATCATTCTCATGTTACATCCTTATTAAAATTAAAAGGGTCGACCATCATGATATCACCAGTCAAATTACCACTGAAGATTATAGTACTGTACAAGTAAAGTCGTCTCCAAATTTCGCAAATTTTCTACCCGAACCAGGGTCTTCCTCAGGCACTTTCTAGCAGAAATCCCAGAAGATTATAATTATAGGGACAGTTTTTTCGGAAAATGGATAAAATTGTCTTTCTTTTGGGATCAAAGTATCTCAATCATGCAGTGTTGGAACTACTGTTGGTTTTTTAAAGTTAAACTAAAGAAAATCACTGTTGACTCGTATGTGTCATTACTGCTTTTCAAGTGAAAATTTTGAAGAAGAGTAAAAAATCTTGCCAGCTCAAGGCTTTCTTGGTTGATTCTTCAAAACAGGAAAATTGCATAGCTCCGATCCTGGCACGACAGCTAATTTTGCTACTTTAAAATCATCTTCTGCCATTTTGAACATTTTGAATTACGGAGTGTTGTGGTTCCATTTTCATCCACCTTCAAATCAATCGATCAATATTATTGCACAATATGGGGCCCAAAATAGGGGCATGTGCTTCTGGCATGATGGGTGGAAGATTGGCAATAATATTGCCCATATTGGTCCCATATTGTACAATAATATTGAACGTTTATAGGCAGCTTTACTCATGTGTACGTTGATGCTGAAACTGTCACAACATCAAAATAGTGGATGAAATACGATAAATGGTGAATGACGATATTTGCCAACCAGTGAACTGAGTGCAATCTCCAATTCTGCACACATCGAGTGGCTGCTGACTTCAGCAGGCAAGCGCAAGATGGAAGTACCACCAATGACATGAATGACGGTCAACCCATTTTTCGATTAAAGTGGCCCATGCCGCACACGATCAATATTATTGTACAATATGGAGCCAAAAATGGGGCATGTGCTTCTGGCATGATGGTAGAAGACTGGCAATAATATTGCCCATTTTCGTCCTCATATTGTGCAATAATATTGAATGTGTATGGGCAGCTTAAAGTGGCTCATACACGATCAATATTATTGCACAATATGGAGCCCCAAATAAGGGCATGTGCTTCTGGCATGATGGGTAGAAGAAAGATTTAAGCAATAATATTGCCCATTTTGGCCCTCATATTGTGCAATAATATTGCACATATATAATTTTAGGTGACAAGACAAGTACTCCATGTGATTGTATGACTGACAGCGTGAAGCATGTGATATCCAGCTGAAAGCAACCCCGATGTCAAACCTACCGGGCTTTCTGATCAAATAACGGTACTGATCTGAAACAAGGACAAAAACGTTTTAAACTAGCTAAGAATATTACAACAGAGAAAAATACATTTGAGTGGGTTATCAGGAATCCAGAAAGGCAGAAAATAAAACAAACCCAAAATAAAAATGAAAATGATGGGTGCACCAATGGGTCTGTGAGGCTGCATCACTGCACTTTAAGGACCACGATATTGCCACTTTCTCTCGCCACCGTGCCACTCTCCAACCCAGGTGAATGACTGATTTACTATGTACATTTTGTAATGGATTTTTGTAGTTTGTGTTGCTGCCGCTAGGTGGCTCCCTCTATGTCAGCAGTCAAATTACCCATTAGAGGTCGCATACCGTGGTCCTTTAATTCATGTAATTGTTATGGTCCATGAATCCCCCCCAAAATCATAAGCCCTTTTTTTAGTCAATCAGCACTGTTGTCATCCTGCAGTCAAGTTAAAAATACATTGTTGTCATCCTGCAGTCAAGTTAAAAATACATTGTTGTCATCCTGCAGTCAAGTTAAAAATACACTGTGAAATGTGAAGAAAAAAAAAGTGAAATGGACATTCAAATAAACCACGAAACATATTTAATGCTGACCAAACTGATGTTGTGTTTTGCAGTTTACAATGAATTTTGCCCCTTTAAAATCGTCTTCAGCCATTTTGAAGAGAATAATGACGTGATCGGTGTAGCAGTATCAACTCAGACATGTCTTGAACTATTCATGAGAGTGTTTTTCAGTGGTTAAAGAAACTACATGGAGCAATTCCTCCTCCCAAAATAACAATGTTTTTTATAGGCCAGCAGTATTATTAATTATAGATTAGCATTAATGAAAGATGGGTTTTCTTTTATCCATTATACATACAACCCACCCACCTGATAACAAAGGCAGATATAGATCAAATGAGAATCAAATGATAGTGATGCTGATGGCAGGCTGTATCATATGGTAAAGTGCATTTCTTTCTGAATCCATAATAATAACCAGTTACACAATAAAGACTATACACTCTGTAGGAGGACTTGCTTTTGTTGAGGAAATTTTGTAGTCCTGAGGGAAGGTATGTTGTTGAGACAGATTTTTACAAGACACCCATAATGAGAGTAATGAGACAGGGCTCACAAAAATACCTGAAGCGGTCCATCCACGTGCAATATTATTGCACAATATGGGGCCAAAAATGGGCATCATGTGCTTCTGGCATGATGGGCGGAAGAAAGATTGGCAATAATATTGGCCATTTTGATCCTCATATTGTGCAATAATATTGTACGTGGATAGGCCGCTTTAAGCAGTCCATCCACGTGCAATATTTATTGCACAATATGGGGCCCAAAATGGGCGTCATGTGCTTCTGGCATAATGGATGGAAGAAAGATTGGCAATAATATTGCCCATTTTGATCCTCATGTTGTGTAATAATATTGTACATGGATAGGCCGCTTTAGTAGCAGCCCTCAAATGTGTTGAAACAAACTTCAATTTCACTTTCAACTTATTGGTAGCAAAGAGGCACCATTAAACACAAGTTTAGTAACCTGCTGCAGGGTATGACGTAAAATTCAAAGTAGGTCGTTCTTTTTTCACATACCGCAGTTTACATTTACGTCAGCAAACATGCCAACACTACAGCATCACAAGTGCGTTTTTGATCAACACACACAAAATCGACAGCTAAATTCTCTTAAACTATTTACACTCAGTAAACAGAGATTTCTTTGATGTTTCGTACATTTCCCTTTGTTATTAAGATTTTTTTTAAATATTTAATATGGAATATGGCATACATGGCATTAATATCAAAAGTGCACAAATGAGACCATCATTTGTTTGCAACACCCTCATTAGGCCTAATAGAAAAAAAATGTCAAAATGTGAGAAGTACAGTAGTAAAGCCACCCACACACGTTCAACATTATTGCACAATATGAGGACCAAAATGGGCAATATTATTGCCAATCTTTCTTCCATCCATTATGCCAGAAGCACATACCCTTATTTTGGGCCCCATATTGTGCAATAATATTGATCGTGTATGGCCTGCTTAAGAGTTTAACACAAACCAAAAACGCAAAAGGCAGGACCTGATGTCGTTTGTGGTATTTTGTAGCATTTCAAGAATGATACAGTCCTTTAGCCAAGCTTTTCAGACATTGGACGATAATTCGCTCTAGATGCAAGCAATAATAGGTTTTTGAAGTATTTGACAAAAAAGGATTGAAAGCAAAAAAGGATTTTTAAAGAAAACCGAGCGTCAGCAATATAAAGAGGGGAGAGCAATCCCTTAACCAAGATAGCTGACAACTAAAGGGCATACCTTTCGTTATTTTCAGTATACATGTAACTCCTGAAAAAAATGACCAAAACCAAAAATTAACAATTTGACAAAAAATCTTGGGGAAGGCAAGTTGCTTTTATTTTACAGTAGCTTGGGAAAAATTTTATTCATAGGGTGTTCACATGTACAGCTTGGTGAGAAAAAAAATATAATAAGCTTGCTCTGGTGTCGACTGAAAAATAACCGAGACCAAAAATTAACAATTTGACAAAAAATCTTGGGGAAGGGAAGTTGCTTTTACATAGCTTGGGAAAGATTTTATTCACAGGGTGTTCACGTGTACAGCTTGGTGGAAAAAAATATATAATAAGCTTGCTCTGGTTTCGACTGAAAAAGATTGTGACTCATTCCAAAATGAAAAGCGCAGCCAGGAAGTGTTCACTTAGCTTCCATATAACGTGGCTGTCTATTAATATCAATAAATACATTTAGCTGCAGAAAAATGAGGAAAACAATTGATGAGATGTTAGCTTTTTCCCTCAGCCAACAATCCGATGAGGTGCGATCTATTTTAGTTTAGATGTGCCCATTATTCCATTCGGCTACAGGAGCTGTAATCAATATAGCTTTCATTTATGTCGGGTCGTTCGCTTCAAAAGACAACAGAGAGGCAACATGGGATGTTTAAAAAACATCGCTCCCGTTAGGCATTTTTTCCAATGCAGGTCTCGTCAATTTTGTCAAAAACGAAAAGTTCATCAGTACGGTAATTCTGATACGATTAATTCATCGTCACCCCCTCTCCCCCCCCTGGAGTCTAGCAGACGGCATCTTCAGTCAAAGTTTTCTCACGTCCTATTGTACTGATCAAAAAATATTTGAAGAAAGGTTGTTCCTGTGAAGTATCTGAAAAATGTTTCTTCAAATTTTTTCCAATTCATTTCCAAAGCTTTTAGAAAACTTCAACAGAAGATACTGTCTGCTCAAACTTGGAGGCAGATGAGTTAGCAACCGACTCAGCCACCCCGATACAGCCAGCCAAGTTCCCAAAACCAATCATTTTATAATCCTCTTCAAAGACTTCAATGATCCAACAATCTACCAAAATATCCCATAACTTCACAATGACGCACAATACATGACTACTTTGACCAAATTTTCATATGATGTAAAAATTTTCTATTTCTTTTGAACTATAAATACATGTCATCCCATTATACAAATGGAATGACCTTTGTTGTCTTGACAGAGATCATATTTCTTCGTCAGTAGGAGCCGAATAACACCGAACTTCTGCTTGGATTATTTCCTGTCTGTACGTGAATCTCTTTGTCAGGGAAAAATACGTGAAAAATGATTACGTCATGAGTTCGATATTTCCACACCCAGTATACGTACATGTACATTGATTTTGAATCACCAAAGGAGAAGAGAAATGATGTAACACTTGGACCTCTACAGGTTGAAAACATTGTTCGCCCCATGTCCACCCCCACCCCAAGTTGTGAACTTGTAAGGGTCCTTTCTTTGTTTTTTGGGGGAGGGGGTAAAAAGACACTTTTCAGGGGTTATCTCGAGTCCTGTTTGGCAAGCTTCTAAATTGACTAAGGTATGTATTTTAATTAATACAGTCGTCAGTGTTAATTTATCTGCAACAGGCTAACACAACACATCCTCCCATCGGAAGGTGGTGGGGTGGAGATGAATTGTCCTTGGAAAATTCACTGGGGGAACTATTCTCCTCGGATGAATTATTGATACCTTCCCATGACTTAATCAATATCCTGTATATTGGGGGGGGGGGGGGGGGTCC
>NMRB01001222.1:76407-87792 GCA_002633025.1 Notospermus geniculatus
CAAAGTTCCACAACAGTGCGGGGTCCATTAACATCACCACTATGACAGGCTTTAGAATAATATGCAAGAGACGATAGCCATCACCGGCTACTCTGCTTGGAGACATGGGAGATTTGAGTCCTAGGGCTGATGCTTGGGTTGGACTTGGCCAAAAGTATACATGTAGCTGAAGTTAGACCTTCTCTTTGCTTGAAGCACATTTAGAAATGTCAGACTTTAATGAAAGTGTGGCTGAAGTCCGACCGAAGCAGGAAGGGTCGACCCAAGCCCAACCCTTCCACGCCGCGCACCATCCGCGTAGCATGCAGCGTCATGCACGTACCGTCCTCGTGTCTTCCGCGGATGTCGCAGGCGGTCATGGAAGGCACGCACTGAAGACGTAACTCATTCGCCCATGGTGTACCGACGTCACGCACAAGAGACGCATGACGCACCCGATACGATACGCAATGAACTGAAGCGTACTTTCCATGTTATGTTCGCGGAAGGTACGCGGATGTAGGTCAATTATGCAACATACTGTATAGTCCCTAGTCTCACAGCTCATGCTACTAGTGCAGACATCTGAATATGATCTAGTTTGCCCAAAATATGGCTCTGAATAAATGATATGGAAGCCATTAAAAGCCTCCTCCAGCAAGTTGTCGGTTACCAAAAACAGGTAAGTTTGCCAACGATGTGATGGATTGTGATGGAGTGGGAGTCGAGTGTGCATATTCCGATTGCAGACATGGCCCAGCATGATATGAGAGCGCTGTTATGAATTAGGGATGAGGCAGTCGGCCCAATTGACCCAATGGGGAGGGACTAGTGGCGGAGCAGAAACATCGGTTCTATCAACTCTGGTTGGGACTCACAACCCAGGTTGGACTCGCTCTTCATGTTGTGACAAAACGGCCACCCTTATTGACAGTGCAGTTCCAATGCCTTCCTGCTGTGCATTCAATAATGTTTTCTACAAGCTGGCAAGCTCTCAAATACTCCTTTTCTTCTCTGGACATCAGTAACTTGGTCATCAGTTCAAATTAGCCGTAGTTACACCTGAACAAGGAAGTCCGGGTTTCCTTTGGGCTGAACTCGGGAGACCTCCGAGTTTCTCTAGAGCACTTACAATACAAATCCAATTAGTACGAAACCCAGCATCGCAGGTGAATTCGAGGTTACATCCATGGGTCACTCAATGTAATAACACATGTAATTATCGTAACGCCATCTGTTGCTGAGGCTGGAACTAAGATAATTGTGCTTACCCCTGAAGTAGGCGTCCCGGTCAAATCCGGACTTGATCTAGACCCACTCATGTCATCGTGGCTTTCAGAAGTCTGGACTTCGTAGACCCAGGCTTATCTACGCCCACCTTTTTTGTAGTGTAAGCAGAAGAAGTCCGGACGTTGTTCGTAGTGTAAGTACTGTTTATAGAAGAACAGCAAACCATGAAATGTAATGAATATTTCCAATTTCATATGCTAATGCAGCAGATATGTTGCTCAGGAAAGCCAAGTCTGAGAGTGCACTTTCATACAGTAAGTTCATGGTCCTTACCGGATAAGCCTCGAGCACAGTACCGGTACCATTAGATAGTGTTGATGGATGGCACTTTGACATCCTGGCTCTGACAGCCTTATCATAACAGGGACATGAACATCAGCACTGCCAAGGGTGTTCTGATACCTTGCTGGAGCTTGGGCAAGATTTTGCTGGAGAATGGGCTGTTTTGGGGTTGCCTACACTCGGCCCCAGTGTGTATCCGACGTCCCGGTCTCCTACACACTGGCACTTTTGGGGCTCAAAAGCCGGTAACACCACTAGATGGCACTCCACTGGGCTCCAGCCAATCACCATGCTTTCTCACTCATAATTCCCGCGGAAATTACTTCCAGGAAAAAGCCAACCTCGTCCCCAGGGAGGGGTATAGTTCGCGCGGACAACCTTGGACCACTCGTCATATTGTCAGAAAGTGAACGAGGTTGGGAAAACCCAAGGACCCGTGCTGCCACCACGCGGTCTTTACGACTGTTAATCTCTAAAAGAGCCAGACGCGGAGTGGTGATTTACCGAAGGGGTGAGCCCGTAGCGTCTGGCAAGCGAGACTAGGGGTTGCCTTGCTTGAGCATCTAAAACATGCACAAAACCGCACAGCGCATATGTCCTTCAGTGAAGGGCTGTGATTTGATTACAGAATCAAATGACAGGTGGCATGAGCGCTGCCTGAGCAGACGATAGTCAGCAAACACAGTTGGATTGGAAAACACACTTTGTGAAATAGCGGAATAATTTTTTTGAAGAGCTTCACTTTTGGGGAAATGTGTGAGATGACACACAGCTCGCAGGAGTGCGGGCGTGGTGGGAGAACAGGTGTTAATGCGCGAGTCTCCCGCCAAATGCGTGAGACTTGGCAGGTCTGCTCACGGTGCACTTTCAGACAGTACATGTAGGTTCATGGTCCTTACCGGATAAGCCTCGAGCACAGTACCATTAGATAGTGTTGATGGATGGCACTTTGACATCCTGGCTCTGACAGCCTTATCATAACAGCGACATGAACATTATCACGAGGTAGTCATCAGACATCAGCTGCCGAGTAGGTAAAATATTACTCCCTTGGCTACAACTTCAAGGTGATAAAGCCTTTGCTATAGTCAGTTAAGTGTTGATGAAGATTTGGATTATTTCGAACGACATGGATTTTGTACAGGAACAACCACTATCAATGCATTACAAGGTGTCGAGGTGTGTCCTGTGAATTTCATTTAGCAGTATCAGAAAAATATTCAAGACGGCTAAAACCGTGACCATTCTCAAGCTTCAGGCACAAGGCACCTCCATTAAAACTTCGCCAATAATTAGCTAGTGCCTTGCTTCCTGACAAGCAACTGGCCTCAAGCCTAAGAAATGTTTGCTTCTTGACAAGCAATTGGCCTCAGGCCTAAGAAATGTTTGCTTCTTGACAAGCAATTGGCGTCAAGCCTAAGAAATGTTTGTTTCTTGACAAGCAATTGGCCGCAAACCTAAGAAATGTTTGCTTCTTGACAAGCAATTGGCCGCAAACCTAAGAAATGTTTGCTTCTTGACAAGCAATTGGCCACAAGCCTAAGAAATGTTTGCTTCTTGACAAGCAATCAGCCTCAAGCCTAAGAAATGTTTGCTTCTTGACAAGCAATTGGCCGCAAGCCTAAGAAATGTTTGCTTCTTGACAAGCAGTCGGCCTCAAACCTAAGAAATGTTTGCTTCTTGACATCCAATTGGCCTCAAGCCTAAGAAATGTTTGCTTCTTGACAAGCATTTGGCGTCAAGCCTAAGAAATGTTTGCTTCTTGAAAAGCAATAGTCCTCAAGCCTAAGAAATGTTTGCTTGTAGACAAGCAATTGGCCTCAAGCCTAAAAATTTTTGCTTCTTGACAAGCAATTGGCCTCAAGCCTAAGAAATGTTTGCTTCTTGATAAGCAATTGGCCTCAAAACTAAGAAAGGTGAATTAAAGTCAAAACTGGCAGAAAGTCAAAGGATAGTTTGACATCTTGAACATGTAGGGCCTTAAAAAAGCATGTAAAAAAAGTCCATATAGACATAATCCTGATGTTGTTCATTCCAACAGTGAACTTAAGTGTTGACCTGTTTTTTTCTTTCAAATTAACGGAGTCATAAATTTCTGATTATGAAACCATGCAAGCTGTTGAGTAATGACCCTAGTGTAACAATGTGCACAGCTGCAAAGCCAGACCACGACTGCAATGGCCTGAGACTGATGCTGTATTGTAAAATTTTCATTTTTATTCTGCAGGCCTAAGATATTGCATTCAGCAGATGGGAATCTGTCCTGGAGGCGAATGTTTTTTCGGAATCGGCCATACATGTACCATCCGTATGCCAGAATTGCGCATCGCCAGACACAGTGATTGAATGACTCACATAACACAGATGAATGTCCTGCAAATCCATGTATGATGAAGGCAAAGATAAGCGATTCCAACAAAGCTGAATAGGAAAATCAAGCAAGATGAAGATGTACAGCTGACCAAGTCGCAATCTCAAGCCTGGATAGCTTTCGATATATATGACTTCTTAAAATGTTCACTCGAGCATTATATATACTTGACTGGCTAGATCAGAAGATTGGCTACCTTTGGGTTGCCTTTGTCTAGCCAAGCAAGAGACCACTAACTCTTTGAGCTGTCTCTATTTAAACTTGTCTGTCTCCGCCATGTCTGCAGTAATGGTTTGGCTGTCTCTTCTTGTACTGTAGCCAAGCAAGAGACCTCTAACTCTTTGAGCAGTCTGTGTTTTTAAACTCTGTCTGGTCTCCGCCATGTCTGCAATAACAGTTTGGTTGTCTCTTCTTGTACTGTAGCCAAGCAAGAGACCCCTAACTCTTCGAGCTGTCCGTGCTTAAACCTTGTCTGGTCTCTGCCATATCTGCAGTTTGGTTATATTGTAGCCAAGCAAGAGACCTCTTTGAACCGTCTGTGTTTACGCCCTGTCTGGTCTCTGCCATGTCTGCAATAATGGTGGTTGTCTCTTCTTATTGTAGCCAAACAAGAGACCCATAACTCTTTGAGCCATCTGTGTTTAAACCCTGTCTGGTCTCTGCCATTGTCTCTTCTTATATTGTAGCCAAGCAAGAGACAGTGTTTCAGGGGATATCCCCCTTTAAAAAGTCAAAATCTGTGTTTTTGACCAAGAATTCTGTCAAATTTTCTCTTTATCCCCTCAAAAAAATTCCTGACGGAAAAAATGAGAGACCCCTTTAACTCTTCGACCCGTCTGGTCTCTGTCATGTCTGCAATAGTGTTTCGGTTGTCTGTTGTTGTATTGTATGAATCCCAACTAGTCCAGGAAAGTAAGTACACACGCTTTAGTAATCTCTGCATTATGGCAATGGCTATCAAATTAAGCAAGCACTCTCGGCTTCCATTGGTGATAAATCAAGTTTACTATAAATCTCCTGCAAGCCTGGAAAAAACACGAATCGCAAAATAACTAAAACAGCACGCCTGAGGGGGTAACCTCTGCTCAAAATCTACATGTAACATGAAGATTATTCACATGAGATTAGAATAGTATCGACTCTCTAAATTTTTAATGGGTCAATTAGGACTTAAAACCATTCCTAGTCCTAGAATGATGTTCCCCAGCATTAGACTAAAAAAAATGTTCTTTCAGCTCTAACCCCTGCGCGTCAAGAGATTTTCATTCTTCATTTTGAACGAAATTTGCCATTTCCTAGACCCTTGCGCATTCTGGTGTGAACAAAATAAGTTACAACAAGTAAGTTGCTGAAAATCATCTGTAAAATTGCTTCATCATTTCTATCTACTTCCAAAATGGTGACAGATAGACAATAGCAGTGTCAACTTCAAACCTTCAAAGGCCTTCAACAGAGAAATACAATACATTTTTATGAAATCAAAAACTTTTGTAAAACAATTTAAAACCGCATCACTGCATCAGTTTTCTTCTGATCATGAAACCAGAAACAGAACATTTATTTTTTTTTGGCATTCGATCTGACCCTCATTAGAGGACATGACAACCTGATTTTTAATTGTGATGCACAACCAACCATAAAGCCAAAGCCTGTACGCTCCTGAAATAGACATTTAATGAGGACATAAACCACACAGGACCTGATGAACTAACTGATCCTCTGCCACGACCCTTGCCAATTTCAGCAAATCTGCTGCAATTAAGGGACCGACATGTGAACAAACCTACCCGTGATTATCTCCATTGAGAGAGATGAGACAATTACACGGGGCATCGACATACGATAATCAAGTCTGATGATGTCCAGAGAAAATTAATAATACAGAACTGGTCATTTTCTGGTCGAGCACGTTCTCCCTTCAACGAACAAGCTAAACAAATGTGACCCGTGACAGCAAAATGAGTCGGAATGCGCCGGAAAGAAGAAGATGACACCAGACAACAGACACCAGACACCAGATTTAAGCCAGCCTCATATCTGGATTATCCTGAAGCAAAGTCTCGAGAAGCAGAAGCAGGAGAGTTATCTGGATTACCCCGAAGCAAAGTCTGAAGAAGTAGAAGCCCGAAAAGTATTCTGGATTACCCCGAAGCAAAGTCTGGACAAGTAGAAGCCAGGAGAGTTATCTGGATACCCCGAAGCAAAGTCAGTCTAGAGAAGCAGCAGCCAGGAGAGGTACCTGTATTACCCCGAAGCAAAGTCTGGAGAAGCAGAAGCCAGGAGAGCTATCTGGATTACCCCAGAGCAAAATCTGGAGAAGTAGAAGCCAGGAGGGCTATCTGGATTACCCCACAGCAAAGTCTGGAGAAGCAGAAGCCAGGAGAGGTATCTGGATTACCCCAAAAACAAAGTCTGGAGAAGCAGAAGCCAGGAGAGGTATCTATCTGGATTACCCCCAAAACAAAGTCTGGAGAAGCAGAAGCCAAGAGAGGTATCTGGATTACCCCACAGCAAAATCTGGAGAAGCAGAAGACAGGAGAGTTATCTGAATTACCCCGAAGCAAAGTCTGGAGAAGAAGAAGCCAGGAGAGGTATCTGGATCACCCTGTAATGTTATCAGGGCTCAATTGCAGAAAAAATGCCGATTCAGAATGGCCCACATGCGAAGAGAAAAACACTGCATAAGACTTTGTAGTGCAGAGGGTATGCAGACTGGGAATGGGCCAAATGCTATCAAAGTGTACAGAATGAGATAGAATACCTCATGCACAGCAGAGGTTAGCCAACACGCCATGATGGTTCTGCAGTTTGATCAGCTCCCCATGATGTGATAACAAGAAATATTAGTGGCGAGTTGATTAGTAATCTACTGTTGTCAATGATGGTGTACGCTCTCCTTACGAGCCAATCAGGTGTGATTACCAATCTATTATCGTCGGTGTTATGCAAGTTTCCCATCATGTAACGCCAAAGTGGGTGGAAATTTGAGTCCACTTTCCTGTTCAGTGAAGAGTACCACGCTGAGTGTGGATTTCATACAAACAAGCTTAGGCAATCGGAATAAGGATGACGTCAAGATGCCAACTATACTTTGACAAGACAGTTGGTGCCCATTGGCATTGTCACTTGAAAGTAGGGAAGAGCTCTCGGCTAATTTGACAAACATTAGTGTAGCAAGAATTCAGGAAGCAGAAATTTTAGCAGGTATCCAAGTGCTACAGATTCAACACTTAGGCTAAAGCCGGCCGTACATCACAATTGCGACTGGAGATGACTAGTTGCCACTGCCGCACTGAGTTACCTGACGACTGGGAGGATCGAGCTGGAACTGGAGGCTACTGATCTGTCGCCGGAGATGGTCGTTGCACGCACCCTTGCGACTTGGAACTGAGATTTTGCCACTCGCCACGAGTTGCACATGTTTGACTTTCTATTGACTAGTTGTATCCCGTTTCGTTCAGTCGCTGCAATGTACGCGGGCTAGCGACTGATCAGTGCCAGTTTTCTGAAAGAAACTGAGTCCATCGAGTCTCTAAGCCCCCGGACATGCCGGATGTTCCTGAGTGCTGCCAGTCGCAAGTGCGATGTATGCGATCAGGACATGACGACTGACTGGACCCTCCTAGTTATACCGAGTTGCTGAAATTGCAGTGTGCGCGCAGCGCATACATCTCCAGCGACTGATCTGATCAGTTGCTTCCAGTCGCAAGTGCGATGTACGCCTGACTTTACCATGAGCAATCCGAGTTGCATAGGAGGTTTCATCGAACATCAAGTTGAAAGAATTCAGCTTAACTGGTATTGATCATGTCTATGATACTACCCAGCATGTTTTCATGCAATGCAGTTCAATAATTACCAGGGGCATCAGAGGTTGCAGTACAGTACTAGCCATACCTAGGAAAAATGCATTTAATATTATATTGACCTCCAAGTATTAGAGGCTGGCTTTCCATTCACGCCATTTTCGCACCGCAGACGCTCAAAAGCATTGTTTGTTGGCAGTTACTTGGTCTCATGCAGAACAGAGTTAATCATTGGTCCCCATAACAATTTGGAATGAATGATGGCCCTTCGGTAGTTTTTTAACGATATAATTTAGACGCAGAAGTGCTGCCTGCATACAATAATCCGGCAAATTGTTCCCAAGTGGTAGCAGAAACGCTGAATCGGTGTTTGCTGTACCAGGTCCATCGCTTGGGACTACCCAAAAAAAGAGAGCTTTCGTGATGCTGGAAGACTGCAATCATAATCATATCAGAGCTGTACCCCAGAGCGTACAAAAAATTTTTTCGAAACAGGAACCCACACCATCCTGCAGTTGCTCAGTGTGTTGTGGTATGCAAGACGAATTCTTTGGTGTACATCATGTCACAATGCTGGAGGAATGGGAAGTCTTCAGGGCTTTTGGGCAAAAAATATGTTAGATGACATATGGCCCTGGTATTGATATGTCTATGATTTTTGTGAGATGGGGATGATTTTTGTGAGATGGGGATGATTTCTGTGAGATGGGGATTTGGCCTAGTGGTTAAGACGCGCTGCCCCTGAGTGCTGGCGATTGATGCCTAATGCGAGAGTCCGTGGGTTCGAGTCTGGTGGGAGGCCATGTCTTTCACCTTAGAAACCCGTTATAAAATACTATTGCTCTATGATTTTTGTGAGATTCTATAGCCGTGGTTACACTGCATAAAGTCCCCGGGTTTTTTGCAGTCACACCTTGAATTGCCGGGCTTCAAGAAACCTGTGTCTGAAAAACACGGGTAGTAGTGTGACCTCTCGCCAGGCTTTTCGTACACACGGGTTTGACAAAGGTCTGGAAAAACGCAGGTATTTTCAACAGGTGTAACCGTAGCTTATGTTGTTGATCGGTAATTTTATTTTTGTACGAGTAAAAAGACCCTGGCAGCATGAGACTATTGTATGATGTAATTGTAGGTATTGCGTTAGTCACCTTGACATCAACAGCTAATCAGTCCATAGCCAACAGGAAAATAACAGTTTAAAATAATCTGAAATCAACAAGATTGTCGAAACCAACCCCAAATTAGTAGGATTTACATAAATATTGATACGCAAACACGTACTGTTTACTAAGGTCAATACAAAATGAAATCATCTCAAAGCAATATTTCACTGTGATCATACACCAGACAGCTACATGTATAGAAAGGATCAAATATCAACAGATATAGCTGCAACAGTCAATAATCTACATGACTTAGAGTGTATAAGGTAGTGCTATTTCGAGCTACAAAGAATAATATCACAAATGGTGTAATACATTCTCCTGTGGATGATGGACGTTCCCCGTCTGATGTCATCCACATTCACCTTGCCAACAACTTCCTACGCATCCAACAATTCTTATTTCATTTTCAGTTCTCGACATTGGCCTGAATACAATCCCTGTCATGCCTGTCATGTCTGTATTCAAGGGCAATTAAAAACTAGCAGGGCATCAATGAGAATCTTGTCTTGGGTAAAATCTGAGGAAGCTTTCTCTCATTCTCTGTCGGGAAGATCAAGAGCAGAAGAAAACTAGAAATTGACTTTTGAGTCAATTTGAAGATCGCCTTTGAAAATTCACTGATGAATTTTGTAAATATGTTTAGGGCAATGTAGAAACTGATGATATTGGGACTGATCTGAACATGCGTCATTTACAGTGTAGGCCTAGGCCTACATGTATGATGTAGATGTACACGGCTTTACAGTGCGATTGCGTGTTTTGCGGCAGCCAAGAGCGGGGTTTTATTGTTTTCAAAGCTACTAAATTTCACAATTGGTAAACTTGTCGGGTCATGACCATTTAGCCGAAATGTTAGGCCTATTGATTTCAGACAAATGTGCGTGTTACATGTCTTATTTTCCGCGAAATACGGGTAGGCCTACTCATGGCACCGGGCCAAAATTCATTTCGATCGCTGATTGGCCAGAGGACCTGAAACGTACTGTGTACTGTGCGTGGCGTCACAGTTGATCCGAGATGAGATGACCATGATGACGTCAGCGAAAACCCCGCTGCCGCGAGTGACGCTGCAGCGTCATGCTCGACGTCGTGGTGACGCTGCGTTCTTAGGCCCGACGTCATGGGTTGTTGACGTCATGGGCAAAGGTAAATGCGTTAGGACAACAGACTTCATCTAATTAAACAGTTCATTGTTGGCGGATGACCCCCAAAATCAATAGGTTTCCGTGTAACATGCACATCCACAACTCCTGAAAGTTTCGTCGCGATACGTGGCGTATTTTTTGAGTTATCGTGATGAAACCACAGATTGGACGGAGAGAGAGAGACGGAGAGAGAGAGAGAGAGAGAGAAATCCAGTGAAACCAATGAAGACCGCCACCTTGTGAGGTGGTGGCGGTCTTAATTAATTTGGACAGAGGCGCTGGATCCAAAAGGTTACACCCAAAATATCAACATCTCATAATTGGATTACCTTTCGTGAACTTACTGATGATATTATATTAGTCTAAAGTAATTATGTTGAAGTATGACTTTCTTAAGTAAATCTTGTTTCGAAGCTGGAGCTTTTTTCAGTCATTGATTCTATTAAACGTTAAACTCTTACGCCTTTCACTTTTGACCTCAGGTTAACAAGGCAAATACCTGAATCGGTTTGTTTCGCCAGCTAATTCTGCATTTTAGCACCCACCGTTTGAATTGTGAAAGATGGCGTTCATTTGTTATGAAGCTGCAGATATACAATGCATGTCAGCAAGTTTTAGACGCAATTTTGGCTTGAACATTTTATTGTATAATACTAATAGAATCTGCTTCTGAGCATGCATGGGTTAAGACACCTCTCCACGTGAGAGTTTTCTCGTGCAAGTTGGCTCTCTATGAGCAACTCAACTGCGAACAATTGTTTATGTCACTGGTCCCCGTGTAAGCCATGAGGAACAAATGATGGTGAATTGCCCATTGTGAGCCAATTTCTGCGAGAAAACTCTCACATATGGAGAGGGGCCTTTAATAATGATTGGTGTTGAAGAACCTCGTGTCAGACAGTAGAGGCCAAAATTCCGGGGCAGTTACTTCAACCTTTTCCAACTTACATGGCAAAACATCCATCACGGCAACAGTGCATGTCTTTTGCAGTGTTCAATACGTTATCGGCGCCGGCTAATTGCATCTCCATAAATAATGAGGGCATATATCATGCCGAAGCGCAATTCTACATCGAAGTTAAGTTGTCGGACCAATGGCTTGTCAAGTATAAATGAGCCAGGGAATATATATGGTTGTAAGAAGCTCAGACTGTTGGACGAGACTTAGAATAGCCCAATTGGTTTGCAGATCTCTCCTACAAAGCAGTAGGAAATGGTTCGGGCCATTTTGGTGCACCCGAGATCAGGGCCCATATTCATAAAGTACTTAAGTCTAAGTGTGACACTTCCTTTGTGCAACACAAAAGATAAGTATCACACTTTGACTTTAAGTATGTTTATGAATA
>NMRB01001222.1:94274-109151 GCA_002633025.1 Notospermus geniculatus
AAAGTCCTCACAAAGTCATCTTTTGGAGGGTGAGGTGCAGAAATCTTGGCTGGAAACTATTTATGGACATCTTAGTTATTGGAAAAGTGCCACTACTTAGTAACAACTGGTGTAGTTTGGTGAAAATTTGATGAATTTCGATCGGGTTTTTTTGGTGTTGCACAACATTCTATATAGGTAGTGTAGTGTGTACATACCCAACAGACAGTGGTATGATCAAAGATTACAGATTTTTTCCCAGGCCATTAGGCCACACAATACATAAAATGACAAATGAGACCAATTTTCTCCTCGCAAATGATAATTATCCAAGTTTACCAGCTTGTAAATCACTTGCCCTCATCAGCAAAATACACACTTTAGAGGACTCCACCAAATAGTCTAAAGAACTGATTATTCCAACTGTAAATTCATACCTCACGGTGTAGTTCCTTTCGTTGAACTTTGACTGCATGGTCACAGTGCTCTGGAGATATCAGTAACAATCTAGTCCACGTGGAATTAGTGTAACCCGTTGAAACCTGCTTATGACATGTATGACGTCCGTATGATTAAGTCAATGAGTAATTCCTCGACTTCAGTCAATGGTCACTTTAATAAGCCTATGGTTTAAGGCCACAAAATGAGAAACACGTGAAAGTAGTATGTAGGCCTAATGACAACATTACATAATTTTAACCCTTAGAATGCCAGGTTCGTTTTGGCCTTTCTGCACCCCCAGGCCGGCCATTTTTTAGAAAATTTAAAAATTTTCAGCAGATTTTCAATTGGCATCACACATCATCCTCAATAGGGCCACCTTCATTCTCACCTTCAGATTCACTTTGAACAATATTGGAATCACAATCACTGTGCATGTGATCCACACAGTGAATAACTATTTCTGATGCATGACACCATTTTTAAATGTCTTGATGGGGGCAATTTGTTTCCCAACTTCCCATTTGCTCAAACACACACCTTCCTGGCCAATTATCCAATCAAAATTGCCGTTGCATCCAGCTTTGACATCGACAGTTTACCAGGAAAAAATTTCTAGGATATTTAGTGTCAGTAAACATCGATAGATGGCGGTGGTGCAATGATGATGGCTGCGCGAGACTAGGACGTTCCCAAACGCCGGCGGCCTGTGGATACGGAATTTATGCGACGTACATGTACGCCGGCGGCACTCTAAGGCTTAAGTGTAATGGCAGTTGTATTGGGCAAAACTTTCATATGATTTTTGGGAAATTAGATCCAACTTCTTATATCGCAAATATCAGGGGCAGATCCAGGATTTGGGAAAAGAGGGGGCACCCTGTGGTACTAGACATTGAAATCTGTGGTAAATTTCAAAGATTTGCTCCAAATTCCAGAATTTCACCGTCGATTTTCCAGATTTGTTGACCAAAAGGGGGCACGTGCCCCCATGTGCCCCCCTTGGATCCGCGCCGGAATATAGATCCATACTTAAGTCTTAAGTTTTACTTTGAAATACTTAGAACTGATGAAAAATTTGACACTGAGCGACCACATCTGTGGAATGGGCCATGACATCTGCTGGTGGCCTAGGGAACTAGATTTAATTGAGTACTTGAATGGGAAAGGAGTTTCTTACCAACACACTGCCCGAAAAATTCAGTTGTTCAAAGGTAGCCGTTTGGCTATGTCAACAAATTTTCATAGCCAAATATCTATGATTGAGACACTGCCAATGGAAATAGAAAGGACTTATGGCGGTCAAAATGGTGAAAATCAAGGAATTTTTATAGCCAAAATGGCGAAGTTGACAAAATCCTTTATAGCCAAATGGGAAAATCCTGTAGCCAATGGCGATGAAAACAGCTACTTTTCGAGCCCTGCAACAATTTAGAGAGGTTGCATCCACACTTTCTTGATACTGACTCAGAGCATTTTCCATGTTCACGGTTTCGAAATAAACAGATCTGAATACAAAATATTTTTCCTCAACACAAAAAGATATTTGTAATGTCTTGAATAAATATTATTTATAAAGAACCTACCCAGTATTACCATACTCTTGTCACGACTAATTAACTCAACACTAATTAGGATATCAAATTATGTCAGCCGATTTATCAACAACTAATTAAATCTTAACCGCAAAAACATCCGAACAACCCACGCATCTTCCCATGAGAAAAATGTTTTTATTCACTTGAAGAAAATGAATGGTTTGCGGGGGAGAAGAGCTAATGAAGGTTTTATTCATTGGGTGATTAATACAACACGTTGACAGATGTCTTAGGGGCCGTCTCAAAATTACATTGATGCCAAAAAAGACGAAGTGACTTCATCTCTTCCCTGACCCCCCTCCCCCCATTGAAAAGATGAAGTGGGCACTTGACATTGGCTTCATCCATGTAGAGACGGTAGGCATGGAAAGATGAAGAAAAACATGTGAAGACACTAGTAAACCAAGAAAGCAATATTTATTTATGGTAAAATCTATTCTCTGGTTAAAAAGAGTGATGCCAATTTTTTCAAAAAAGATGAAGTGGGCTTCCCCAAATCGAGAACCCCCCTCCCCCCCAGACGAAGTCACTTCGTCTTTTTTGGCATCAAAACAATTCTGAGACGGCCCCTTAGCATGTATGTACCCACTCAATTACACCCGTTGTTGGAAAGAATGGAGCTGATGATGTCTGAGAAGCAACCACGGCCGTTAATCTTCAGTGCTGCCATCTGATAACACGGGGACTAACTATTTCTTGCAGATTTTAGTGATTAAGAGAGATCTGTGTCACGGAATAGGGAATCGATCAATAGGACCCAGCATAAAGGCCACTTGCAGTAGAGACTTTTTAAAACAATTGTTTAACCTTGTCGTCTCCAGTTACCAGCAAACCACATAACCCACAATTATGTCATCCATCACACTTGGTTGTCGACAGCATGCCAAAGATTTATTCATCATTTCCACAATGCAACATCATTCTGTTAGGTTGCACGTTTTGTCCCCAACTTTATGAATAGGACGACGTCAGCGATGCATGCCATTTCCCCCATCCAGCTTTGCGGCACCAACGGCGTACCCACACTGTAGAAGTTACATCTGGAAACCATGAATAGCGAGTCAGTCAGGTGTAACGGATGATGTAATTGTAGAAGTTACATCCTGGAAACCGTGAACAGCGAGTCAGTCAGTCAGGTGTATTGTAGAAGTTACATCTTGGAAACCATGAATAGCGAGTCAGTCAGGTGTAACGGCTGATGTAATTGTAGAAGTTACATCCTGGAAACCATGAATAGCGAGTCAGTCAGGTGTAACGGATAATGTAATTGTAGAAGTTACATCCTGGAAACCATAAATAGCGAGTCAGTCACGTGTAACGGATGATGTTGTTTTTCTAGTCACCACAAATGATAATATTTGACAAGTGCAAAAATACCATCCTCCCACAGCAGGGGTTTTTACCTCGCTCCTCTTCATCCACTCCGCGAGTGTATTATGAAGAGGAGCGAGACCAAAGCCCTGCTATGGGAGAATGAAGAATATCTACTCTATATGTGGAATACACTTCACCCAACTCAAATAAAAGAAACCCTTCTTGATACCAACATGTGTAAGTATCCAAAATAAAGCCCTTTTTTACCAAACAGTAAAAAAATCTTGAAAACCCACATGACCACTTTAAACTTCTGCAGGATACCAGAATGTACTATATTACTTCACCACCTTTCTTATGACAAATTACATAATCGTGGAAAAATCTGAATATTCAATAAATCAGAATTATAATATAAGTTAGGCTAAAAAATCAAACTAGAATTTCATGTTACAGAATGCTATATCCTACCTTAAACTGAAAAATGAAAAGTATTTCAATAATCAATTGTTTACAGAATATTTCTTGTGAAAAATATTGTTACATCATCTATAGTTACATCATCTATGGAGAATCTTACATCTAGGGACATAAGTGACAGCATTGTTAAGGTGTTCCATCCTCATGCACCACATCATGCATTCTCTGCATCCAATCAAACGTGCAAAATTTGATATAAAAAATATAAAATCATAAAAAATATTCACAGTCTTGCAATCACAACTGAATCGGTAACTCGCTCGCTCATTCACTCACTCATTCAAAATACTGTGTGAAACTCACCATTTTTACCCCCAGTGGGGCCCAGCCCTTATGCAGACATCAATTGACATACGGGTCCCAAGCAGTGTTTCCGCCAGAGGGTACCATTAGGGTACTAAATGTATGCTACTACCCTCAAAGGAACAGAAAAGGGCCATTTTCTTTAATTTCATACTGTAGGGTTTTTATTGATTTTGAAGAAATTAATACACCCTCAAAAAATTTCTGGCAGAGACCCTGACAAGATAAAGAGTGAACTTTAAAGGATTGAACTTTTTTTGGTTATCTTCCATTTCTGGCAATCCAATATTTTATAATCTCGCCAAAAATATGCACTGCTCAAATTCGCAACATTTTTTTTTTATTTCTTTTTTCTTATATCTCAAACGTGAAGCAGTTATCACCGCCAAGTTGAACCGTGAAAATGTTGGTAAAACAACAAATCTGCTGTAAATCATCTTTCCGTGATCTGCACCATAAAAACATCACCACCAGTACACTCAACAAGACAAAACGCCAACACTACACTGCTGACCCATGACGGTGACACCAACACCCATGACAACAAACAAAACATGCATGAGAAGACCCACTAGACTCACTACTGTAAGGTGGGAGGGGACATTAGCGCTATCATTAGCAAGGGTTGAAGAGAGAAGAGACCCCCAAAATTCTTTGCTTCCTCCTGATCTCTCATTTTGTTTCGTTTCTGTCCTTTTTTCTCGAACAATTTTTCAAACAAGGATGATGTTTGTTTTGTTTTTGTCCTTGTACATGAACAATTTTTCAAACAAGGATGATGTTTGTTTTGTTTTTATCCTTGTACCTCAAACAATTTTTCAAACAAGGACGAGGATGTAATGTGCATTAGTAGAGGAGAGAATTGTCTAAAACTCACCATTTCAAACCTTCTTCTTGCTCTCCAGTTGTTGTTTTGTTACCACTTTGTCACCAGTCAAAGAAAAGTATGTTTTGCCCTTGTTTACTGGAGTTATTTTTCATTCAACAAAACGAACAGCAAAATTGAGAACATTTTTTACTCCCAAACATCCCCATTGTCCAATTCCCAACAAAACAATGAAAACATTCAGACAGCGGGATGAGAGAAAGTCCATTTCAGCCAAGTTGACCCGAGATGTACATGTATAATACATGTATACGCTTGGCTCAGTATACACCATTTTTTATTGTTCTTCACACTTCTGATGGAACACACCATCCAGTGGAATTAATTTCTGGTACTGGTTTCAGTTGACTCTGAAGAATTCATCGTTCTGGCAGGCCCCGCCATCTGGTGGTTTCTCCAGAAACTCGCATGCAAATGAGTTCTTGGTGGGCAAATTCCAAGTCCAAGTCTTCTGCAACATTATTTTGTAAATCATCTTAAAAAGGTTATGGTCAATCTCTTTGATTATGATATAGGAAAACTGGCCAGTAAATGCTTTAACTTCAGTTTTGTACAGGACTCTCTAATGCATTTGCACAATTCACAGCAAGAAAGTAAAAGCATTTACTAGTTTTTATTCTATTACACATTGGGCCATATGAATAAAGAAGCAAATGCTTTTACTTCAGATTTGTACTGCATTGCTTAGTGCATTTGTATTGCAAAATTCAAGTAAAAGCATTTACTAGTCTTTATTCATATGACCCATTGTCTTTGTTTTTCAGATTATGCTGCAGGACCACACAACTTTCCCTTTCAGATGACTATTGCCAAAATCAACCATTCCAATACAGTTGATATAGACGAACTCCTGGTCAACTTGTGATGAAATGGACTAGAAAGTGGTAAGTTGATGGTGCAGTGAGTGGATGGTTGGACATGCTCTAACGATCCAATAGAGGGACCCACCTGACGATGGGGAGACTACTGCGTCGCATCATTCTGATTGGCTGGTTTGGGGCTTATCGTAGATTCGAAGGTTTGCATGCATTTTTACTCAAATGGGCACTGAAAGGAGAAGGTGGTTTAACATGAGGGGAATGGCGAAACAAAATCAGGACTAAGGAATGGCTACAAAATGGCTATTTCTCTATATGTCGTATTTTCTGAAATATTAAGAAGATTATGTCCTACTCTGTCATGCACTACGGCAAATGGTCATGTGATCACAATTTCATTTGTCAGACTGAGTTTCCGGATTTTTCCTTTTTCTATAAAATGCAGAAAAAATTCCAGTTGAGAAAAGAAATGTATTTTGTTGTTTTTGAAAGGAAAAGTTGAGATCCTACCATCGAAATATCCCTAATCATTTCAGATGAACTGATTTTATAATTGTTAAAAAAATATGTAATAGGGTTGCTTAAAGTGACCCATAGACCACTTTTGCCGGCAGCCATCTTAGAAAATCCAGGAATTCACATCCTGAGGGTATTAATGGTTGTTAGCACTTGCTGCCTTCGTCACCCCACAAAAATTGTGCTCTACCTCTCATGATAAAAATTGACTGACACCCACAAAATCTGGTGGGAAGCTGTTGGGAAAATTACAATGAAAATGCGCTACTCTTCCTATTAGACAGAGTGCCACGGAATACTTGCGTGACTGGTAACAACAAGAAGAATGAAAGGCTGCCAGTAAAACTCAACTATAGAATGCACTTATCGCAACATTCTACCCACATCCTTCGCTTCAACAAGAATGTGGGGTTGCTCACACTGAGGGTGGAGCATTTTTTACAATTTTTTTAACACTTGAAGCCTTTTTAGGTTGTCGAAGTGGAGCTTTCAATGTGAAATTTCTCTATACCATATTGAATATCGAACCCCACAAGATATTGGAAACTGCACTGGATTACCATTTGTATTCACATATGGGAAGTTGTGTGAGTGGATAGTGGGTTGCTATAGAGTTTTTAAATGTTGAATGTGCATCAGAGAGTTCTGGTATATTTCTGTTATCCTGATTGCAATTGTGATATTTCTTGATTACCAGTTAATTGATACCGGTACTGGATACAAATTGATCACGACTGAAAGGAACTAAGAACATCTGCATTGTGCTCGTCTGTGCATCCCTATTAGCTAGGTACATGTAAAAAGTGCTGCCACGATAAAGCCGCCCATACACCTTCAATATTATTGCACAATATGAGGACCAAAATGGGCAATATTATTGCCAATCTTTCTTCCACCCATCATGCCAGAAGCACATGCCCCTATTTTGGACCCCATATTGTGCAATAATATTGATCGTGTATGGCCCACTTAAGGCTTGGCATATATTGGAGGTGACATACCAGTTTCACCTGATAGCCGTACCTAATTACTCAAGGAGGGACCACAAGTAATATTATAGGCCTGCAAAAAAATACGAAACTCAAAAAATTGTGGGTATCCTGCATTGGGGGTATTATGACGGTCACAATTTCCACTTGACAAAGTTATGAGGCATGTTATGATTAGTAACTCATTCTGTTTTAACAACATCACTTGATGTTGTGACCATTTCATTCACAGCACAAAAGAAAATTTTGAGAAAAATTTGAACAAATTTTATTGAGATCTTCTAGAAGAAGAATTAAACAATACCAAATTTTATTCAGATGTTCCAGAAGAAGAATTACGCAATAGCAAATTTTATTCAGATGTTCCAGAAGAAGAATTACGCAATAGCAAATTTTATTCAGATGTTCTAGAAGAATAACACAACGGCAAATTTTATTCAGATATTCTAGAAGAAGAATTAAACAATGACAAATTTTTTAATCAGATGTTCTAGAAGAAGAATTACACAATGGCAAATTTTATTCAGATGTTCTAGAAGAAGAATTATGCAATAGCAAATTTCATTCAGATGTTCTAGAAGAAGAATTACACAACAGCATTAATCTTCTCGTCAAAAAAAGTCGTCTATAAGAGACAAATGTTGGAAAAAGATGTTACCACTGCTACCACGAACCTAGAATGAGTTACCACCAACATTTAGTGACACAAAATGAAATGGTCCATGGACCATGTGCTCACTGGATTGGACATAATAGTCTAATGACAGAGGGAGGTACATATCAGTTATGAGCAATCTGGGTCAAGTCATTCCCAGAAAAGACTTTGATGATTTTTGGGTTATGCCACCTGGCGGCCATATTAGATGTCCGATCGGGCTGCAACTTCACATGTACATAAAGGTCATCTGCAGGGGACCACATAGCACATTGGAGCGCTTTGGGTCAAGTCGTTCCTGAGTTACAGCACTTTGATGATTTTCGAGTTACGCCACCTGGCGGCCATATTGGATGTCCGATCGGGCCGAAACTTCACATGGACATAAAGGTCATCTGCAGGGGGCCACATAGCACATTGGAGCGCTTTGGGTTAAGGCATTCCCGAGTTACAGCACTTTGATGATTTCCGGCTTACGCCACCTGGCGGCCATATTGGATGTCCGATCGGGCCGAAACTTCACATGGACATAAAGGTCATCTGCAGGGGGCCACATAGCACATTGGAGCGCTTTGGGTTAAGGCGTTCCTGAGTTACAGCACTTTGATGATTTTCGGGTTACGCCACCTGGCGGCCATATTGGATGTCCGATCGGGCCGAAACTTCACATGGACATAAAGGTCATCTGCAGGGGGCCACATAGCACATTGGAGCGCTTTGGGTTAAGGCGTTCCTGAGTTACAGCACTTTGATGATTTTTGGGTTACGCCACCTGGTGGCCATGTTTGAAGTCAAATCAGGCCGAAATTTGACATGCATGTAAAGGTCATCTAGATGGAGGTAAATATCAAATTTGAGCACTCTGCGTCAAGCCGTTCCTGAGTAATAGCACTTACTTGATTTTCAGGTTACGCCACCTGGCGGCCATATTGGATGTCGAATCGGGCCGAAACTTGGTATTTTTTAAGGTACCCCTCCAATGCATGTTTATGCAAGATATGAAGTTGCTCGGTGAAATAATGACAAACTGTGGCAGGTTCGTCACTTTTGTCGAACTTTGACCTCTGTGACCTTGAAAAGTAGGTCAAATCAAAAACCCGTTATATATGTTATGTATCCTTATTAGCTACACCTATGATAAAAATTTGAAGATGATCTAGTCATTAGTTCAGGAGTTATTGTACTTTTTGTGTTTTTGATTTCCGCCACCTGGTGGCCAAACTGAGAGTCGAATCGGACCGAAACTTGGTGTCGTGGGTCATCTGACCTAGGGGTATATATGTACCAAGTTTCAGATCAATAGGTCCAGCGGTTACGAAACGTGCCCTGCTAACGGACAACGACGGACGACGACGACGACGGACGACGACGGACGACGACGGACGCTGCACCATCGTAATAGCTCACCCCAGTGAGCTAAAAAGACACGAACAAAAAGGTGAAAAGAACGACTTGCACATGAAACTGTTGGATTACAGGGGTGCTAAACTAATGAACTCCAATTGCAATCAGGACAACTCAAATACTAAACAAAATCCACTCACTACATGGTTTCACCTACCAGTCTTCTCGCCAGGGCTTTTAAACAGGGCGGTACCACCCTGTTCAAAATTCAGACAGAGGTCATTTTTCCACCCAGCTCCAATTTTTACCACCTCCCACCCTGTTTGAAAATCCAGGGCCTTAAAATCATTGGAAAATGTAGTCATCCCACCCTGTTTGGAAACATTTCTGGCCAGAACACTGACCTACACAGTCATTTCAGTCACTCTCGCATCCACAAACCAAAAGACTTGGCTGTCAGTGTCAGGGCGTATTACCAGTAGATCATGAATCCGGAAGTATAAAATGATTAATAGTCATCAAAACAACCACACCTGTCTGTGAAGGTATCAATTGTTGTTCAACTGAGGTAACAGCTGGCAGCACAGCTACACATTAGTTTACGGACTTAACTTCAGATGGCACTGTTGTAGTTTTCTCTGCTTTGGCCATTTTTGTTGTAATGAAAATGCAGTAAGGATACCAAAACTTTGCTGTTAACAGGTGTTTTGGCTAAGGCCTTCTTGTAAACTGAATCGGACCAAAGTGTATTTTTCATGAATAGATTGTGTAGATATACCAGGGGTTATGTGTATGTTTGGTCCAAATTTTGAAGGGGCAATGTTGACTTGCCATGAACAAGCTTGGCCATTGTTGGTTACGGCACGGTTTCCTTCTGCTTGCCAGACCGGGGACGTCATCATTGCCCAGGAAACCAACCGTACACAGGACAACTGATTGGAGGCGGTATCTACGTAAGATCTTCGCTTGACTGTCTAACATGTCTAAAGAACTTACACTATTTGAGAATTTGTAATTTATTACTTCAATTTGATATTTTAATGAGGTTAACCAAGCAATCAAATTGAATAGAAAACGACATATAATGCAATCAAACTGATATGAATACTAGTTTGTTGAGCACCTTTTCAAATAACATGATCAAAGCGCTGTTTAATAGTGGTCTTTTTCCTCAGGCTACATACTGTTAAATAGGATGATTAGTTTTGCAATCAAATCAAATAATGCTTCATATATTTAAGCATCTTAAGAACCCAATTACTGAACACTGTATTTTATGGCCTATTACTTTAGCATTTTATTACCTGAGAATATGAAATTTTAAAGGCCAGTAGCACTTACGTTGAATACTTAAATGTGGGCATAAGGCGTTTATCAAACTTTGAAATAATCAAAGAGTAAATTGATTAATTCTTTATTCACCATTCTGACAAAATGTTTCCAACATGTAATATTTCGTCAACGAGCAGCAGCAAAAAAATAGCAAAGTACATGTACTTGTATTTTACAATACGTTTGATGTTGGGTTGGCTATACTCAGAAAACCAGAGCAGAGAACTACATGTACCACAATCATAAGCTACTTTTACTAATACTATCTTGGTTTAAGCACTGGCTTCGGTTCTCAATGGATTTCTACCTCACATCAAAGAAGTTTTGGATGAATTGCTCAGAGCATCTTTTAGGTGCATGGAAATGTCTCAAATTCAATATGGCTGCCGTGGTGGCCATTTTGGCTGAGGTATGCCATTAATTTTCAGCAGGGTTTCCTCCACTGACAACCACATGAAAAAAATATATTTCTAGGCAACCTCCGTGTATACAGGGGTGTAGCTAGCAGGGGGCAGGGGCAAATGCCCCCAGAGAAAAAAGGGACAAGACAATTTTTTCCTCTAAAAGGTCATTTCCCCTCTTCAAGCAGAGTTATTGTGGTGTCAGATTTGGGGAAAATGCATCTCAGATGATGTAGATTTTCAATTTTTTTTCTGGGGACGACCCCCTCTGACTTCGCTCTTGAGACTCAATCAATTTTGCTCCCCTAGGCCATAAAAGCCAGCTACGCCCCCTAGTGTGTGGAAAGACCGAAGAGTTTGTGGATAGATGTCAGTCCCCCAGGCAAATTATGCCATGGGTGAAACTTTTCTTTTGTCTTTTAATTGAACTTTTGTCAATTGAATAAGGACGGCATTTCAGCTGCCTTGAAACTGATGGCTGGTCCTCAACAGGTCTCTGAAAACATGATGAAATGGCCAGGGCCATTGTGCTCACCTCTGTGATAAGTCTCCATGGTTAAGTGTGAAACTGTGACTCTCATGGTCAATGTTGAGGATCAGTACAGATAAGATAAAGCTGAACACACCAAGAAGTATTTTATGATCTGATCAGTATTATCAGTCAATGACATAAACTCAGGTGATGGCACCCAGAAGGAGTACAATTTCTGAATACAATGAATACAAGTGGTATTTGTGAACAAACTGCTTTCCTGTCTAGGTCACAGTCTCATGTCAAAAATTCTATTTTTCAAGATGGCCACCAGGTGGCCACACGTGACGTTCGCTGGGACTGAAATTTTAGCAGGAATGTACAGGATACTTGCATAGATATTTAGACAACATTGAAACATCGTAACATTTACTACCGATGAGATATGGCCAAAGTCAATTTTTCAAGATGGCCGCCTGGCAGCCATGTTGAAGTCCAATCGAACCGAAATTTGGCATATAAGTAGACGGTACCAAGACACATATTTAGGCACGGTTAAAGCATCCTAGCTACCCCTATTTATGAGGTGTTGGCCGAAGTCCATTTTTCAAGATGGCTCCCTGGCGGCCATATTTGACGTTGAATCTCACTGAAATTTACCATATATTTATATGGTACCTAGATACATATTTTGACAACGTTAAAACATCCTACCTACTCCTATTTATAAAATGTGGGTCAAAGTCCATTTTTCAAGATGGCTTCCTGGCGGCCATATTTGAAGTCCGATCGGGTTGAAATTTGGTGCATTTGTGCAGGGTGCCTAGATATATCTTCACACCAAATCACAACACTCTATGTCAAATAGCCATGAAATGTGCCACCAAAGAGTGAATTTTGAACTTTGACCTCTGTGACCTTGAAAAGTAGGTCAAATCAAAAACCCGGGATTTATGTGATGTAGTCTCATCAGAAGAACCCACCATAAAAGTTTCGTGGTTCTTGCTCGCAGCGTTCAGGAGATATGGTCAAAAGAAGGTTTTCACAAAGCGCCCCCTACAGGCCAGAGCGTACAAACAGCAGCGCTAAGTTTCGGTCCAGAGATAGTTTTTACCATATGGTACTTGTACACCAAATTTCAAGTTTGTAGCCCAAGCGGTTTAGAAACGTGCCACCCCTGTTAACGACGACGGACGACGCCGGACGACACCGGACGACGACGGACGACGGACGACACACCATGGGAGAAGCTCACCTCACAGAGGTGAGCTAAAAAACATGCAACATGCAACTTCATCATTAATTCTCGCAAGACGAGTTGGTCATCAAAGGCATGCCACTCAAGTACTTGAAAATAATCTTAGAAAAGTCAGAAACTGATGATGACCAAGAAAAAAGATTCTTTTTTTACCACAGAAAATACAGACGTCAGGATATGAGTAGGGAGTGGCTTCCCAGTCATAACACACCACAGCCAAGAATATTTTTGCAGCCATTTCTTCTTCCTTGTGCACAAGGTGCTGTAATGTATGTCAATATAGCAATGGACAATCATTTGTCAACACCGGTCAATCTTCTGCAACAAGATTACAAAATTCCGACTGTCTTACCGCCGCACATCCAATATTCGGCGACCGGCCAATAGGAGCAGTCAGTCACACTTATCGCCAAAAGATGGCAGCATAGTTCTAGCAGCACTGAATAGGAGCTGCCAGTCAGTTGACCAATAGGAGTCACTGCGGTCCAATTCAATGCCAAGCGGACATATTCATGGTTGACTGAGCACCAATCAGGAGAATTTTCTATTGTATTGGTCCACAAGAACTTTGCTGCCATCTTTTGGCGATAAGCGCCGCTGACTGCTACTGGGTCGTAGTGATTCCTATGGGGAACTTTTCTGCCGTCGGTGGCCGTAAGAGGCCGCCTGTTACCAGTCCCAGAACATCGCAAAATTTGGCGTCAAGTGCGTGAGCCACGGCGCCCATGTCATTATGGACGACGTTGTGGCATGCATTTCTGCCCTGTGACGTCAAATTTCATGACGTTCTTGGACCGGTAACTCGTAGCGGCCTCTGACGGCTCCAAAGTTCCTCATTGGTCAACTGACTGACAGCTCCTATTGTCGATCATGGTCCATAAGGTTGCTGAACATTACATGTAACTGATGATGATGATGATGACGCAAATACATCCCAGCTAACTGAAAGTGCATTGTTGGACTGTTGGAGAAGATTGCAGTTGTTGACTGGCTATAGTTACTGAAAGTTCAAAGATGAATTGCATTTTATGGCATGGAATATAATAAATGAGTGCAAAACATCAATTCATCGTGCTGTTAGATATGAATGAGTTAACTGCATTTTTTGCAGCCACAACAGACATAAACGCATCACGCCAGCTAAGCAACTAAGAAATATATTTTTCATCAATGCAAATTGCAATTAAGGGAGCGTACATGAGATGCAGTTTTTTGAAGCATATGTTGCAGTGCATTAGATACCGGTACATTTAGAAGCCCTGATACCCATCCATCAGCCACAGCACAGTATGAAGCAAGCTGGATATAGTGCAGGAAAGCAGCACGTTTGTAAACAGACAGCGATGCTAGCATTTCCTCAAAGTGTAAAATTCCTCATTCCTAGTTGGCGCACTCCATTACTTCATGCTCTCAATCCAATTTGGTGAAATTAATAGGCCAAACAGTTGAAGCTAATATAAATTCCATATAGATTGACATGGTTTTTTTCTAGCTATGACAAAGAATAGAATATTTGCTTTACCGATTAGAAGACACTTCAGGCTTCAAAACCTGAATAGAACACCATTTCCAAAGTAAATGATGCATGTACCAGGAATGCCAAGGCATAGGGTTCATTTTGCCAGCAGCATATATAAAAGCATTCAATGAATGCATTTGTCTGACCTCCTGCCAGTGGCAGCAGTGTAATATTTTGCCAGCATGCTAGACTGGAGCAATGCATCTTTCAGCAGGTTTTAAGATTAAAGTCCTTATTGCACCATTTTTTGCAGCTTGTATAATCATTTGGCACAGAATTACAGTGAAAAGGCTTTTTATTTGGTGAAAAAATTCCAAGCGGTAAGAAAGTTATGGTTGATTTTGTGAATGACCCAGCTAAAATCAGAATGGTGTAAGACTGCCTCATTAAGTGATGTCACACTAAGGAATCTGCATAATGAACATGTCATTTCCCTGATTAGAGCGGCCTAGTGAACAAATTAAGCAATGAATGTGATGGGAAATTCAACAAAATGCAATTATCATGCAGAAACCATGCGTCCAGCGTGCTCTGGGTGGGTCAAATTCGAATGAAGTTTTCCCTAGTAATAC
>NMRB01001222.1:109805-131295 GCA_002633025.1 Notospermus geniculatus
TGGGGCACTGCATGTAGGCAACTCTGCATAATTAAGTGGCTGCTGGAGGCATGAAATAGCCTATACGCATGCGCTTCACTCATCAATTTGCATCGCCGTCTGTCGGGGTGCGTGGAACTAGAAATAGACACAGGGATTTTGCGGTTACACTACATAGAATCTCCGTGCTTAAAATAGCCCTGGCGTTGCCCCTTCGATATCGCTGGGGCTAATAGTCAGGTCAAAATATGAAATACATGGCCCACACCCCAAAAAAATTGCAACAAAATGTTTTATTGTTTTAAATGCTAAGGTAGACCATACTGAGCTCCAGAAAAAAAGTCTCCGGAAATCTGACCCAGGGAAAGGGGTTAATTTGCAATTTACAATCTGGAACTGACTTTATCATTGGGCCCAAGAACAGAGCTTTGTACAGGAGAATGGGAACCAATGTACAACTAACTTATGAACGGTTGGATTTACACCCCATAAATGTATTACCAATTGATAGAAACATGGCATCTTAGAAGCAGACAAGCATATTTTTAATTGTTTTATGTGATAATAAATGACGTTTTTACGCAAATTTCTCAAAATGGGTCAAAATACATAAAAATCGCCATTTCCAATAAAGTAACTAGTTAAAAACTACAAAAACATGCTTTTTCGATTAAGAGGCACCATGTTTCTATCTGTTTGTAATACATTTATGGGGTGTAAATCCAACCGTTCATAAGTTAGTTGTACATCGGTTCCCATTCTCCTGTACAAAGTTGTGTTCTTGGGCCCAATGATAAAGTCAGTTCCAAATTGCAAATTGCAAAATTAACCCCTTTACCGGGGTCTGATTTCCGGAGACTTTTTTTCTGGAGCTCAGTATGGCCTACCTCAGCACTTAAAACAATAAAACGTTTTGTTGCAATTTTTTTATGGCTCCAATCTTATATTGACCCGACTATAATAAGCACGGGGATTTCAGACACGGGTCTATTTAGACCCGGCGATTTACAGGTGTAACCGCAAAATCCCCGGGGAAAGCACGGAGATTTATGTAGTGTAACCACAGCTTATGTTGTTTAACCTTTGTACGCTCAACACCAGACAAGAGAAAAGAAATTGTATTCGCAAGATTACTGACCCGCTGCCGTCAGACAAAAGATATTGCTGATTTGATTATACAGTATTAAAGTCACTAGAGACAAATTTTCTTGGAGTAAAATGACTTGTATTGGAAAATTGAGAATCTTTCACAGGAATCCATGGATGTTGTGGAACAAGTGAAGGTAATTTATTGATTCAGATGCAGACACTCAATATCATGCTTCTGATAGCTTGGCAATGTTCATCAGTATTTGATAAAGAATATTCTCTTCAAAGAGGATGGAAATATCAATGGAGAGATCAGAGGTTGGGGCAGAAATGGTGTGATTAACAGCAACAACAACTTAAGGCAGAGTTGATAGACAAGGACCAATAGAGGAACTTCACGTGACGTCATCATTGACGTCATAATTTGCACGTCAGCCATGTTGGACGTCATCTGAAGCTACGAATGCGTTGGACGTGACGTCCAACATGGCGGCATCTCGTCACGGCAGTGACGTCACAATCGTCGCTGCACATCCTCTATACACTGGCTGGTTTTCATTAAACAGTTACAGTACACTGCACAATTGACCGACCTCCCACGACGTGTCCCATCCGCATACCACTTGCAGCGTCATGCACGAACCGTCGTCGTATCTTCCGCGGATGTCGCATGCCGCCGTGGAAGGCACGCAGTGAAGACGTAATGTCATTCTCCCATGGTGCGCGGACGTCACGCACAAGAAATGCATGACAACTCATAACAGATGCAGTGAATTGAAGCGTACCGTTCGCGTCCGTTACCTGCGCGAAAGGTACGCAGATAAAGGCAGGTCAACTGTGCGGCTTATACTGTAACATGTGCTTTTACTTAAGATTTGCACAGCGAGGTCCAATGTAAATGCAACACAAAACTTGAAGTAAAAGCATTTGCTGGCTTTTATGAATATCATCAACCATGTCATGACAATTTTTTCCCTGCTTAATTAAATGTTAAAAGTCAGCAAAGACATTTGAATATAATATAGTGGAGGGGTTGCAGAATCATTACGGAAGTACTATTCTTCTATGATGAGTCCGAATTGATGATAAATGAAATGGGAATGACTGGTTATATGGGATGTTTATGAGATTGCCTGGCAATTAGTTGCTATGTACAAATGATATTGTACATAATGTTATTGTTGTCAGTTTTATTACTACCATTGTTACTAAGTATGATTACTACAATCATTACAGATGTCCCTCCATCATACTAACTATCTACGTAGAGCCCCTCATGTTGTATCAGCGGATCAAGCTAGATAAAGCTGTGTCTACTGCACTGATTTATATTTTATATGCTATATGATATATTCTTAAGATCAATCTCTGAAGGAATCTTGATTTCAGTAGCTTGCCTAATTGACCTCCCTTTATCCGCGTACGTCACCATGGTCACATGGAAGGTACGCTTCAGTTCATTGTGTATGGTACGGGTGCACCACGCGACTCTTAATAATAATAATAATGGCGAGTTCTTATATAGCGCTTCATAGCGTATTACGCTCTCTAAGGCTCCAGTTCCATAGAGTTCACGTTTACACTTTTCTCGCGTTACGCTTCACGTTTTCCTTTCGTTCCTCGGAGAAAGCATGCCACAGGACAGGTAATGTGTGTCTCGTTGTGTGCTGAATCAAGGAACGAAAGGAAAACGTGAAGCGCGGCGCGTGAAAAGTGTAAACGTGAACTCTATGGAACTGGAGCCTTAGCACTTCACACATTATTACCCCAGCCTATGATTCAGAAACCTTTCTGTAGAAACCAAAGGGCAGCCACAATATAGCGCACACGATGGACATTTCAAGCAAGTTGAGAGTTACAGAGTGGCACGGCCGGGGATCGAACCCACGATCTTCCGATCACGAGTCCACAGCCCTAACCATTATGCCACCGCGCTCCCCGCTCTAACCATTATGCCACCGCGCTCCTCTTCTGTGTGACGTCATTCGCAAAAGATATGAGGACGGTACGCGCCTGATGCTGCATGTGGTAAGTGGATGGTGCGCGGTGCGGAAGGGAGGTCAAATATGCAACGTACTGTACTTTGAGTGGATATTCGCTGGTCTACAACCTTGCCAAGCCTTGCATTTGAAACATGCTGTGGCAATGATTTACATTCCCCAATGCCCATGATGCATATGAAGCATCCCTTATTTGGATGTCATTTCAAGTCCAAGCTTTCTACATGAATCCCTTGACCTCAAACCAATGACCAGTGAGCCTGTACATTGCAATATTTATAAGACATGTAAGATGCAAATGCCTCAGACCTTTATATTATCTCAGGAGTGCAAGCGCCCACTTAGGGCATTATAGCTACTCATCAAACAATATTGGACGATATTAATGATATGTAGGAGGAAACTGGAGCCCCCGGAGGAAACCTACGATGTCGAGGAGAGATCGCCCTCTCTACCAAATAAAGCCACTTGCACGACCGGGGATCGAACCCACGACCTTAGTGGTGGCAGGCGCCGATGTTTCCATTGCGCCACCCCGACACCCCCTCAGACCTTATTTGGACACCATTTCAAGTCCAACCTTTGAGCATGAACCCACCACTAACGGATGCTGTACAAGTATGTACAAATTTCTTGGGCCTTGTTTGGGTTCACCATTCCAAGTCTAAGCTTCACATGCAGATCCCTTAGAAAAGGCCTAAGAACAACTGCACCTCCTCTTTCCCTTCAGGTTTAGAGCAGTTTTATTAGTTCACATCATACATTGTACTTTTGCATCATACCCAGAGTTCTCACTCGCGCTATTTTTTAGCGTATATACGCCATAGATGCCGATTTCACGCCATCTCTGCCTTCCCTAAGCACAAAAATTAAGGCAACCCTCAATGGGTCACATGAATAAAGACTAGTAAATGCTTTTATTTGAATTTTGCAATACAAATGCACTAGGCAATGCTGTACAAATCTGAAGTAAAAGCATCAGTGCAAGTCTTTATTCGAATGACCCATTTAACCAACCAGACAAAAAATCTCAATGTATTAATGTTGAAAGTTAATATTGATATTGGATTTTGAAGTCCATAAATTGCTCATTGGCAATGATTAGGTTTTGAGAGTATGTTGTCTAACCTTTGTACGCTCAACACCAGATAAGAGAAAAGAAATTGTATTCGCAAGATTATTGACCCGCTGACGTCAGACAAAAGATATTGCTGATTTGATTATACAGTATTAAAGTCACTAGAGACAAATTTTCTTGGAGTAAAATGACTTGTATTGGAAAATTGAGAATCTTTCACAGGAATCCATGGATGTTGTGGAACAAGTGAAGGTAATTTATTGATTCAGATACAGACTCTCAATATCATGCTTCTGATAGCTTGCCAATGTTCATCAGCACTTGATAAAGAATATTCTCTTCAAAGAGGATGGAAATATCAATGGAGAGATCAGAGGTTGGGGCAGAAATGGTGTGATTAACAGCAACAACAACTTAAGGCAGAGTTGATAGACAAGGACCAATAGAGGAACTTCACGTGACGTCATCACTGACGTCATAATTCGCACGTCAGCCATGTTGGACGTCATCTGAAGCTACGAATGCGTTGGACGTGACGTCCAACATGGCGGCATCTCGTCGCGGCAGTGACGTCACAATCGTCGCTGCACATCCTCTATACACTGTACACTGCACAATTGACCGACCTCCCACGACGTGCCCCATCCGCCTACCACTTGCAGCGTCATGCACGAACCATCGTCGTATCTTCTGCGGACGTCACGCGCCGCCGTAGAAGGCACGCAGTGAAGACGTAACGTCATTCTCCCATGGTGCGTGGACGTCACGCACAAGAAATGCATGACAACTCATAACAGATGCAGTGAATTGAAACATACCGTTCGTGTCTGTTACGCGCTCGAAAGGTACGCGGATAAAGGTAGGTCAACTGTGCGGCTTACTGTAGCACGTGCTTTTACTTAAGATTTGCACAGCGAGGTCCAATGTAAATGCAACACAAAACTTGAAGTAAAAGCATTTACTAGCTTTTATGAAGATAATTAGCCATGCCAAGACAATTTTTTCCCTGCTAAATTAAATGTTAAAAGTCAGCATTTGAATATAATATAACGGAGGGGTTGCAGAATCATTACGGGAGTACTATTCTTCTATGATGAGTCCGAATTGATGATAAATGAAATGGGAATGACTGGTTATGAGATATTTATGAGATTGCATGGCAATTAGTTGCTACGTACAAATGATATTGTACATAATGTTATTGTTGTCAGTTTTATTACTACCATTGTTACTAAGTATGATTACTACAATCATTACAGATGTCCCTCCATCATACTGACTATCTATGTAGCGCCCCTCAGTTGTATCGGCGGATCAAGCTAGATAAAGCTGTGTCTACTGCACTGATTTATATTTGTGACACTCCAGCACAAAAGCAGTGTAAAGTCGCATGAAATATGAGCCAAAACGTACTGGCTTGACACCAGGAGAGACAGGATCACTCCGACTTCACAACAGACAGCCAGCACCGAAATTGACAAATGTAACCCTCCACCACAAAACCAACCATCAGTCACTCTGAGGTTGGCAAGTTCGGACCATTGTATATTTGTCAAATTCAGTATTGTCTGCATGTCTGTTGTGAAGTCTTGAGTGATTCTATTTCTGTGTTTATCTCCTGGTGTCATGCCAGTACGTTCGGGCTCATTTTCCGAGCGACTTCACACTGGTTTTGCAGCGGAGGGTCATATTTTATATGCGATATGATTCTTAAGATCAATCTCTGATGGAATCTTGTTTACAGTACATTGCCCAATTGACCTCCCTTTATCCACATTCCTTCCGCGTACATCACGTGGAAGGTACGCTTCAGTTCATTGCATGGTACCGGTGCGTCACGCGACTCTTACTGTGTGATGTCTGCGCACCACGGGCGAATGACGTTACGTCTTCACTGCGTGCCTTCCATGACGGTGCGCGACGTCCGTGGAAGATACGAGGACGGTACGAGCATGACGCTGCATCTGGTACGCGGTGCAAAAGGGAGGTCAATTATGTAACGTACTGTACTTTGAGTGGACATTCGCTGGTCTACAACCTTGCCAAGCCTCGCATTTGAAACATGCTGTGGCAATGATTTGCATTCCCCAATACCCATGATGCATATGAAGCATCCCTTATTTGGATGTCATTTCAAGTCTAAGCTTTCTACATGAATCCCTTTGACCTCAAACCAATGACCAGTGAGCCTGTACATTGCAATATTTATAAGACATGTAGGGGCGATTTCACAAAGGGCGTTTAAAGGCTTAGACGCGTGTAACTTTGTCAAATGCATGGTGGAAGTGCGTGCATTTAGTGAAGTTACACGCGTCTAAGTCTTAAACACCCTTTGTGAAATCGGCCCGTTAGATGCAAATGCCTCAGGCCTTATTTGGACACCATTTCAAGTCCGAGCTTTGAGCATGAACCCACCAGTTACGGATGCTGTACAAGTATGTACAAATCTCTTGGGCCTTGTTTGGGTTCACCATTCCAAGCTTCACATGCAGATCCCTTAGAAAAGGCCTAACAACAACTGCACCTCCTCTTTCCCTTCAGGTTTAGAGCAATTTTATTAGTTCACATCATACATTGTACTTTTGCATCATACCCCAATTCTAGGTAGTAACAGGACTCAAGGGGTTTTAAAACCACTTGAGAGAGAATATTTTTAAGTTCTCAAAGTGGTCGCGACAGCACCCCAACCTGCCCACCACGGTCAGGGGGTCATGTCCCGCCGAGAACCAATCACCTTCGCGTCAAAAGTCCTACGGGACCGAGAAAACCTTTTGCAGGGGATCCCTCTGAGGGTGCAACTGGGACAAGAAGAGGAGATGGAGAGGGTGCATATACAGGCGGCCAAGAGGGTCCTGATCCACTGCCGAATTGAGCGGCCCCAGCAACTGCCAGAAATCGCTGGCAGGGGTGCTAGACTGATGCTCTCAGACCCCAAGGAGCAGATCTTGAAGATCAGGTCCTGAGGCAGAGGAACATCAGGCTCTCCGTTGTGCGGAACCTGACCCCAATGAAGACAGAATCCTTAGCTGGATCCAGCTTGTATTTGCCGGAATTGACCAACCAGCCTTCTCGCCACAATCCTGAGGAACTCTGTCAGACGGAAGACACTGCAGCAGGATTGGCAGCAAAGCAACCAGTCGTCCAGGTAAAAATGGAGCTTGCACCCCGAAACGTTGAAGGGGCAACCTCCTTGAGCATGTCCGGCATGGGCGAGCCTTTCTGGCACCATTGGATCCCTCTGGGTATCCTGCTTCCAGAGGACATGATGGCAGGGTCCCCAGAGGGATCCCAAGCAGGGGGACCCCAGCCTCCTACGACGGAAACAAGGAAGGGGTCGGCGGGGGGGCAGTCCTCAACGAAGGACTGCAAACTACCCCGGGGGAGGGGTGTGCATCAGACGCCCTCTGGCAGACGCCAGGGGTCAAGACCCCTGCAGAAGGAGCAGCAGCAACCCCGGAGGCGGGTGAGGGTAAGATGCAAAAGTATGATATACTGTAGAGTAAGAACGACACAGAATTCAAGTCAAAGCTGGGAACTGATGACAGCCTACTAGTATGTAACAGCATTTACACTCAAAGCTGCATGAAGAAACCAGTTGGTTAGCATTTACATCAAAGAGCTGAATTTCTTGGTCTGTAGTACTTCAAATCAAAGCTGAACCCGATTACCTATAGCATTTGAAGTCAAAGCTACGAATGCCTTTTCGAATAACATTTTAAGTCAAAACATTATGCTTTCTAGATCACCTACCAATACCTTAAGAATCACGTGATCATTAGCCTACCGGTACCATACATCACACTTGCGACTGGAGACAACTAGTCGCCACTGAGCTACTGGCGACTGGGAGGATCCAGCTCGAACTGGAGGTGACTGATCAGTCGCCAGAAACGGTCGATGTACACACCCTTGCAACTCGCGGGAACTGAGATTTTGCCAGTCGCCGTGAGTTGCACATGTTCAACATTCTAGCAACTAGTTGTAGCCAGCAACTGGTCAGATCAGTTAGTTCCAGTCGCAAGCGTGATGTACGCCTGGCTTAAGCATCTTCAGTCAGAGGGGAGAATGCCAATGTCTAGAATAGCATTTTAAGTTAAATTTGAAAGTATCTCTTGGTCTTAAAGCATTTCTTGCCATAGCATCATCACTAATACTACAGCCTGAAGAAGACATGACAGTGTCATTGACACTGGAAGCTAGGGCATCAGCCATGTCACCAACACCATCAGTTTGTGGAATGGAAGGTGTGACACTGAATGCCAGGGAATTTGCCGCAGCGGCATTACCATCAGCCTGTGGAAGTTGTGACACCATCAGGGAATAAGCCACGTCACTACTACCATCAGCCTGTGGAAGATGTGACACGGAATGCCAGGGAATGAGGAACCGGAGGAACTAACGTCACGACGCGGCGCTGTGAGCAGTGCGACCGAAGTTTCTTTTTTCTAACGTGATTTCCATTTATTTCTGGTCACCTGGCATTAAAATTTACACCATCTTGTAGCAGATGAAAATGTCTGCAATTTTGCAATGCTTTTTTCCTTAAAATGAAGACATAGATGACGATTTCGGCAACGTCTTTATCTCATTTTTTTCTGTAGAAAATGTACAACGGATTTTTTCATGACGTAGCGTCAACACATAAAACGACGTCAATGACGTCGTTTCGGTTGCACTGCTCGCAGCGCCGACCTGTCGGGATTTCCGGCACGCAGGTTCCTCATTAGCCATGTTCCACCATCAGCCTGCAGAAGGTGTGAGACCATGTCTTATGCCATAGCATTTGCCATGCCACCATCACCAACAGCCAGCAGCGGGAAGATGGGAGGCTGAATGCCAGAGCATTAGCCGTGTCACCATCACCATCAGCCTGCAGAATGTGACAATGAATGCAAGGGAATTACATGTAATCATGTCTCCCCATCAACCAAAGATGTGACACAGAATGCCAGTATACCTGCAGGGCCTTGGCTTGTTACCGTACCGTGATCAATGAATGGGGAATTATCATTATGAAGGGGGCAAACAGAGACAACAGGCAGATATATCAGCAGTGGCACATGGCTCCTGGAAAAGTCCCCATGATGATGCCCTTTGCTCTTCCCAGTCAATTATTCTGTAAGTTTGTTTGTTCAGACTTACAGAAGAAGATACTGGTACTTACATGAACATGAGTCCTCTCTTTTTTTAACCCTCCCCCTCCCCCCCAAAGAGACAAGCGCACACTAGGACAACCTGGGCGTATTCAAATCCCCATTCTTGACAACACTCGTGCTGACCCAGTTCATGAAGTTGCTGACTCAACTAGAGAACGGCAGTTTCGAATGCTGAAAAGGCGACCCGAGTCGGGCCAAGAACATCTTCTTCTCACTCCCCACTCAGCGGAGGGTTGAGAAGAACATGTTCTTGGCCAGACACGGGTTGTGTCCTCGGCGTTCGAAACTGCCGTTCTCGAGTTGAGTCAACAACTACATAAACTGGGTCAGCACGAGTGTGGTCAAAAACGAGGATTCCAATACGCCCCTTATTTCAGAGTAAAACAACTCACGACACCGAATCTGTTAGGGATGAAAAATGTTACTCACATATTTGGCTTCGTTATCTGTGAAAAGATCTGATTAAAGATGCGTTTCTTGTGGCGAGAATCCGTAAAATGCCAACGAATTGGTTTCGGTGGTGATCCATTGCTCAGCTCCCCGTCCAAGGCGCCATCTTTTTTCCGCTGGCGAAACAGATGACCGGCCGTGTTACTACGGCCTAATACTGCAAGAGATGGGGAATGACGATGACGATAGGACATTGCCTTCGAACGACGCTAGTGTACTATTGGCTATAAAACAGGCCATAATCCACAGAGAAGACTGCCCACTCAGGTTCACGGAACTATCCAAAGTCACTTTCAAAAAGTAAATCCTTTATGTGGTTCTCAAAGGATTCCAACAGATTCATGTTAGACTTGAACCTGACTTCGCACAAGAATAACCCCACACAGGAAGCATAACAGTTGTTTAATACAAAACTAGGTACTTCCGCAGACTGCCAGCCTTTACACAATCTCAACACGTCTTACACCAAGGTATCCGCTACCTGAAGTCATTATCAGTATCCACATGAAAATATTTGCAGTCTGAACTAATCTAAGATTTGAGTGTACGTGTTTAACACTCAAACGCTTATGCCACTGCCACTCTCAGCAACCAAATTCTTTTAAAATTCACCCAACAACAAACCAATTGGATGGAATTTTTAAAGAATGCTTTGAAGAATTCCAGATTACCCAACCTGTGCAGTGTGAATTCCCCAATCTGAATGAGACCATTTGCCCCCCCCTCCCCCCGCGAAACTAGTGATACAGGGAGACAGCCTGTCCGACAAAAATCAGCAAGGAGGCTGAAAACCTGTGTCTGAAGGAGCCGCTTTTAATCATGACCACCAACCAATTCACGGATTTTGTCGTTTTGAGAATTTCTTGCCCCTTCAATTCGTTGGTGCAAGAGCATCGACCTGTAGGGGTCAACCACTTCAGTGCAAGACCATTTGTGACCCGCTCTGGCGAAAAGAGTCGCATGTCACTCAGAAGGTGAGCCTAAACGAACAGAGATGACACCAGGAGAGAATGGAAGAAATAGATTCTTTCAGATACCATAATAGGCAGACAATACTGAAACTGACAAACATTTGGGGCCAATTTCACAAAGGGTGTTTAAGACGAGACGCGTGTAACTTCACCAAATGCACGCACTCCACCATGCATTTGACGAAGTTACACGTGTCTTTAAGTCTTAAACGCCCTTTGTGAAATTGGCCCTTGGTCTCAACCTGCCAAGGTAAAGGCGGTGACAGACTAGCGCGTAAGCATGCGTTGGGAAGCGTTCAACCAATCAGTGAGGCGGTAACACAGACCGAAACAGCTATCGAAGGATCTGATTGGTGGAACGCCTGCAGGACGCGCTGCGTACGTGCCAGTCTGTCACCGGCTTAAGAGTGACATGCCTCTGGTTTTGCGCGAGCGGGTCACATTTTAATATGGATTTGTCTGAAAGCTGAAGCCCGCAAAAGGATGTGAGAAAGTTATTGCCGGACAAACGTTGTATTGCAATGTCACTTTGAAAACAGCTTTGTGACTATAAAAGACCACAGCATTTTACATCACAACATGCTGTCCTGCTATCGAAATTCGGCAACGAATTGTTACTGCCCCAATCACACTGAACTAGTTCTCAGTACGTTCTTGAAAATTTTGCCAAACGGGCTCAAACTGTCTGCGAACGGAGTGGACGTGGCGGCAATTTTTACAGTCTTTTTACGAACTTCATCGACGGGAAGGGTGCTCCAGAACATTGAGGCATTATGTGGCAAAGGGTTACACGGTCTAGCCCGTTTTACGATTTTTTAGGATGAGGCAGCATGTTTTGAGAACTACTTCAGTGTGACAGGCCCTTTAAGACTCTTTCTGAACTTGGACAGAGTCACTTTAACGCCACGGTCTACGTATATTCCTTAATTACATTCCTCCACACGGGAGTGATTGGCAACGCGCTTTGTCAGGCTCGCCACTGATTTCCTTTGGGATTATGTTTCATAACTTCTAGTATCGCTAATGGATTATTAAAGCAAATGGCCGACGAGAAAAATGACATCCTACATATCGACACAGGGTATCGCTCCATCCCGCTTTGAATGAAATGCACTGGTTGTGCGTAGTGCATAGTGTGTTCGATTTTTCCGTCAGGGCCGAAGCCATAGCATTATTGGCTCTGCATGGTAAGTACATCTGGTTCTCACCAGTCTATCTGGCCTGACGGCCATCTAGCCTGGTTCGAATCCACCACATTTCCCATTTCTGAGTTGGTGAAAGCCTCAGCCAATCATTGGGGCGCGAAGGAAAATCGACGGGCCAATCAAAATCCGTGTTACAAATTCAAGCGTGAAGAGCAAAGAAAGTGTCCAACGGTGATTTGTTTCGCAAGTTCTGATTGGCTCGGAGGCGGGGTCAAGTAGGGGTCAGGTTCATTAATAATATATGCATTAACGGAAAAGATGACACGATTCGGACAAGGCTAAAGACGGAGTTCATACGGAGTCGATAGCCTTGTTTGGACAAGATGGGTAAGTACGGAGGAGGCCATCTCAAGCTACTCAATCATGTTCCTCACTTGGATGGGGTCTTTTACTTGCCCTTGCAAAGGCACAAGGTACGAGGCACCACAGCTTACTGCAGTCTCTGAAGCTGCCATCAGCATGCAGTTGCCGCAGCCATTAGGACGCAAAGCCGCGTAAGCAGTGTGCGCTTTATTGGAATTCGCCGTCAATCTCTTGCGGTTGTACCAATCAAACTGCCTCTTTTTGTCACGCGATGCCGATAAAATCCTGCCAAATTCACCACGCAGGTGCTTACTTACTCTTCGTTTCTTGCGACCTCGTGTTCACACATCGGCGCAACCATTTAGAACACTGCGTGGTTGCAAAGGTTTCGCGGATTACAGCTGCAGCTAAGATCGTGCAGTCGTTCAGCTCAAGGTTTCGTGGATTACAGCTGCAGCTAAGATCGTGCAGTCGTTCAGCTCAAGGTTTCGTGGATTACAGCTGCAGCTAAGATCGCGCAGTCATTCAGCTCAAGGTTTCGCGGATTACAGCTGCAGCTAAGATCGCGCAGTCATTTAGCTCTGTGTGCACATTTACATGTACATGTAAATGTACATGTACATGTAAATGTACATGTACATTTACATGTACATGTAAATGTACATCAACGAACATAAACTTACCATGATGCTTCTTACGAAGTTCAGGAGTCAGGGCTTCAGAAAGATTTTCCAACCTCCCGGGAGCTTCAATGCTGAGCCGGCGGCCCCTCTCCCGATAGGTGATCCCCTCAACTTGTTTGAGAAACGACACAGTGTCGCTCTCCGACGANTTGGGGGGGGGGGGGTTGTGGAACAGGAATTTTGGAACATTTTGACGAGGTACATAAGAATCTGAAAAATAGTGCCAAAGGCACTGTGCCCGCTTGGCTTTTTTAGCACAGTGGTGGAAAGCATAAGCCATATCAGAATCCCATACAAGCCATCTTTGACAATATCTGTGACTAAAGCGTACATATAGCACATTTTGCGAGTTTGGTTTTGGCCTCCTGGCGGCAAAGTCAAGAATTGAAGTCACTACAACCTAGAGGTAAATACGTACAAAGGTTCAATACAATAGCTCAAATGATTATCAAAATATAGCCCTTTTAAGTTTTTCACAAAACGCCCCCTATCTACCAAACTAGAAATCGCATCGCACCCAAAATCGAACTTGACCTAGATGTTTTGGTCATACACACCTTTATGCAATATGAAAATGATCCTTCAACAAGCACAGCATTGAACGTCCCCCGTCGCCCCGGGTGCAAGTTCGACGGGCCTGTATTTTGAAGATTCCGTTCAGTATTAATGGCACAATCACAGTTTATATGATTCGGCTTTTTGGCCCCCTGGTGGCAAAGTGGGAAATCAGATTTGGTCGATTCTTTGACGCGACACACCGTTGGCCCATGATACATCCCTCCACCAAATATCAACCCAAAATTTTCAGTCGTTCAGAAGTTACAGAGAGGAAGGGAACTTATGTGGTTTGTACAAAGCGCCCCCTACAGGGCTGGAAAATGAATGTAATTGAAAACCCGCAGAGTATATTATTTAGCCTTGCTAGATGAGGCTACCATAAAAATTTTGTGAAATTCCGTTCAGTATTAAAGGTGTAATCGCAGTTTTTGTGTTTTGGCTTTTGGCCCCCTGGTGGCAAAGTCGAGAATCGGATTTGGCCGATTCTTTCACGCGACACACCGTTGGCCCATGGTACATCCCCCCATCAAATATCAACCCAAAATTTTCAGTCGTTCAGAAGTTACAGAGCGGAAGGGAACTTATGTGGTTTTTACAAAGCGCCCCCTACAGGGCTGAAAAATGAATTAAATTGAAAACCCGTATGATATGTTATGTACCCTTGCTAGATGAGCCTACCATAAAAATTTCGTGAAATTCCATTCAGTATTAAAGGCGTAATCGCAGTTTTTGTGTTTTGGCTTTCGGCCCCCTGGTGGCAAAGTGGAGAATCGGATTTGGCCGATTCTTTCACGCGACACACCTTTGGCCCATGATACATCCCTCCACCAAATATGAATCCAAAATCTTTAGTCGTTCTTAAGTTATAGAGCGGAAGGGACTAGTAGCGGCGAGCGGCGAGCACCGAGCGGCGAGCGGCGAGCGGCGAGCGCCGAGCGGCAGAGGCGCACGGACGGCCGGTATTTTCAAGTCCCCCTCCGAGGGCTCCGGGGGACAAAAACTGAAGGCACTATCCATCTGACAAGGAAAAATTTGATATTTTCATTTTGGCCCCCTAGTGGCAAAGTGGAGAATCAGATTGCACCAAAACTTCGTGTGCAAGTCACCACACGGTAGAGGTACATGCATACAAAGTTTCATCGTGATAGCTCAAGCCATTCGCAAAATACAGGCCTTTGAATTTTTCACAAAACGCTCCCTACTGGCCAAAGTAGGAATCGTATCGCACCCAAAATCGAACTTGACCTAGATTTTGTGGTCATACACACCCATATGCAATATGAAAATGATCCATCAAAAACTGAAGGCGCTATCCATCTGACAAGGGAAAAGTTTACGGACACACGCACGCACGCATGCACTACCGCACGCACGACAGACCACCACTAAAGGCGCCAAGCACAGCATAAGCCCTTTTGGCCTATGGGCCAAGCGGGCTAAAAAGAAGGATCAACATCTATCTTCAAAAGAGACTTAAGTGTGAGAACAGTGCAAGAAAACGAGAAAGATGAGTGCACACTTCCGCTGAAATCGTAAACAGAACCTCGGTCTGAAACCATCTGACACTGAATGACGTGACGCAGAAAACCCCACGACCATGTGACGACAGTGAGTTGGATGACGTTGCGTCAGACTCGACCATTGCTGAATCATGAATTGCATCACGTCAGCTGGTTTCAGGTCGAGGTTCTGTTTGCGATTTCGGCGGAAGTGCGCAGATCTGGGAATTTGGGATTTGTCTATAGTCCTGCAGACCCATTCCCACCCACGGACTTCATGTATTGTTAACATGCTAACAGTGTGGTTACTTCCTTGCTGAACAAGCAGTTTTTTTTACAATGATGAAAATGTTCATCACAGAAGTAGAGTCACAGGAAATTAAAAAGAAACAAGTTACTAATAATTTTCATCCCTGTCATCGCCATGCTTCAAATTACTGGGTGAACAAACACACTAAGTAAAGACTGCGACAGTGATAGCGTGTCGGCGGTAATATTCAGATGAATTAGTCTGTCATTGTTACAGCGGTCTGCGACAATTCAATTCATCATGTTACCGTCACTATAGAAAATGAGATGGAAATTGATATGGAGAGATTTCATTAAATTTTTAATCAAGATGAAGGCAGGTTGACATTTGGTTGTGTAAATATGAGTACTGGTATGTATATGTAAACGGTAGCTTTGATCACCGTCAGAATCTGCCAATGTGATCTGGTGACGTGTTTGGCTTCACATATCTAGATCAACAACCTAGACACCAGATCAGACTACTCATTGTGTAATTGCTGGTAATCCATTATAAGATACCCCAATATCAACAGCAACTGCTAGTGCTACTGAAGTAATTCTGTAGAAGTGTCACCAGATTTCAGACTCAGAAATCTCTGACATGATGATGATGATGATGGTGATGGTGTTGACTAGACTCCACTGAGTACATTATGTGACCCAAACAATAGATAAACGTAGTAGTCGTATGGCCTAACCGGGCGCTTGCAGAAGCTCTCTAATTATCACTGCTGTCCACTACTATTGTCAACCTGCAGAGACATACATTTCATCTATTGTGTTGTGAGGCCATTAACCCTTTCCTTGGTTGTGACAAGCGCCTACTTTTGCTCAGGCAGGTTACACATTTTCCTTTTGTACAGTAGGTACAGGTCACAATTGACATCCCTAAATTCGCATAAGTTACGCGTAAGTCACTCGTAACTTACGCAACAACTCACGAGCTATGTTACGCGTAACTTACGAGGTGAGTTACGCGGTGAGTTAGGTGAATTTCGCTAGCTACGCAGTGATTTACCAGGCGAGTTACGCAATTTTGGCGAGTTACGCGAAACCAAAGCCGTGAGTTACTCGTAAGTTACGCGTAACTTACGAGTAACTTACGCGAAGCCGTAGGGATGTCAATTGTGACCTGTACTGTACACAACCCATTTCAACAGAGCAAGTCAAGTAACATCTGAATTTATGGCAATCGCGTTTACAAGACATATTTTTTTCTCAGCCCAGCGGAAGTCCATAACCATCAAACCAAGTATATTCATCCATGAGTGCCAGTAGAAGCCATTTAATTCCACTTACAGTCAGCGATCACTCAACCACGGTGACAGTTATGCGCAGAGTTGCTTGAGGTAATGGCGGCAGACCGAAGCCCCCACCGACGTGGAGGAAGGAAGACGTCTTATCTAAATGATGGATGAAGGTCACATTAAAGTTGAACGTGAAATAAGGGAACCACATCTCGAGCCTCATGAATGCAGGCAAGACAGAAGTAGTTTGGTATCGGCCTCATTTGACCTTGACCCCACACACGAAATTCTGTGTGTCTGACGTCACAGAGGATAGACTAGTTCATGATCCCAACATTAGCTCACGGTATGTTGGGACCGGGAACCAGTCTTTCCTCTGTGACGTCAGACACACAGAATTTCGTGTGTGAGGTCAAGGTCAAACGAGGCCGATACTGAACTCTTCTGCACCTAGCTTTGAGTTCGGGAACCAAACTAAGACAGAAGTTCAGTGGACTCGGACAGTTTTGGACTGATTGATATATTATGCTACCATGCCCCAGAGACAATTTCACCAAAGCGCTTATGTTATATTATTCTCTTTGCAATAACTGAACGACAACAAGACTGCCTCATCAAACAAGTGCTGAAGGAGTTTCCTCAACCTACATGTATAAAGCCTAGCATACATCGGCCTTTCGACTGGGAGTAACTACCGGCAATGGCGTTTCCGGCAACGGCTGGCAACTACCGGTACCTGGAACCAGCAGCAACTGATCAGATGCTGAACCAGGTCGATGTATGCGCATCCACAACGCTATTGCCGACCACTGCCACTAGTTCCAGCCAGTTGCTCATGTTCTACTCATTGCCAATGGTTGCTTCTCATCGTCTTCAGTCACTTCCGATGTACGCGCACTGGCAATGAATTTCCTCATTTGTGGAGCACACCTGGTCACGTGATTGTTTATCAGATGACTCCCGAGTGGTCCAATCGGAAGACATCGGTAGTTTCCATGTAGCATTCAGTACCATTGCCTGTCTTGATGTGCACGCTCCAGATTGAAGACTGGATTGTGCCACTTGTTGCCGTAACGCCCTGTCGTAACCAAGTGGAACACGTACATCAAAAGCAACTGTTGCATTACAGCCGCAAGGCCGATGTAGGCTAGGCTTAAGAAACCTGAATTGTCTGCGGATGGTGTAACTGGCAGGAAATAACGGTAAACTAATAGAATAGATCTAATGTCAAACACAGACCACCTTCATCCTGGTTCATTCGCACTGGACATGAAAGACTGGTTATACTTGTCAGAAACGTGTGGTGTCTTATTACACTCTCGATATATATGGTATATGATTATCAAGCGGTACATCAAAGTACCGACTCCATTGGCTGACTGATTGCCGTGTTCACACAATCTGTGATCATGCAAGCTATACAAGGTCTGATATGAATACGGATGAAGAATAAACAAGGTTGTCTGTATCGAATGATTTGAGACGCATTGATGTGGAAAGGGTCCACAGTCTTCCTGCAATTTTCTCCACCATGCTTTGATAACATGGTGAATGGAGAAGATGAGATCACACACTTTCGTAGGGTCAGAAGATTTCTATTGGATTTTCCACCAGGGCCGAAGCCAAAGCAATTATTGGCCCTGTGGACGAGGCCATCTCACGTGACTCACATAAAGCCAAAGCATTATTGGCCCAACGGACAAGGCCATCTGAAGCGATTTACATAAAGTCAAAACATTATTGGCCCTATGGACGAGGCCATCTCAAGCGACCTATGTTCCCTCACTTGGATGCATCCTGAGAACATCAGGGGTTCTTAGCGCTCGCTCCCTTCGTCACCGCGTTCAAGCAGTTTGTGTGCGGGAGCAAGCGCTAAGATTTAAGAACCCCTGACGTTCTCAGGATGCATAGATGGGGTCTTTTGCTTGCCCTTGCAAAGGCACAAGGTTCAAGGCACGAGGGCTGACTGATCCATGCGATGGACGTGAAGAGCTGGGAATGCCATAAGGCCCAGGCTGGGTTCGAACCAAAGACTTGCCTCCTGCTATTAACGGATGTAAGAACCACGAGGCTGTCAGGACTCCTCAGGGACAAGGCTATCAGAAACTAGGTTGTCAAGGAATTCATGCAGGAGCATGGTGGCACAATGGTGGAGGTCCCGGGTTCGAATCCATCCTGGGCCATTTATGGGATTAATCGTCCCTGGCTCTTCATATCTGTCGCATGGGACAGACGCTGTGGTGCCTTTACATCTTGCCTTTGCAAGGGCAAGTAAAGACCCCATCCTAGTGAAGAATATGAGTAGCTTGAAATAGCCTCGAACTTACCAGGGGGAACAATACTCTGGATTCGGCCCTCACGAGAAAATCTAATACAAATGGTTAGAGCGTCGAACTCGTGACTGAGATGAGAGGCCCAAGTTTGATACCCAGCAGCCAAGATTCCACTTAATCTCACTGGTCTGACACGATCAAGTGACCATTCGAATGAATTCCTTGTGTTCCCCAGAAAGGTTTCTGGAGTGACTGGGGTAATAATGTGAAGCACTTTGAGACTGTATACAGAGGAAATGCTGTGTAAAAGCATTGTACAAGCCTCACATTTAAGCACCTGAATGGCAAATTGGGTGTTACTTTAGAAGCCAAAGTAGAAGACCCAAAGCAATGGGCAATAAAATATCTAAAGCCATGCGTATACATCGGCCTAGCGACAGGAAGCAACTGAATGCAACAGTTGCTATTGATGTACGTGTTCCGCGCACATCGGTTACGACAGGTCATTGTGGCAACAAGTGGCACAATCCAGTCTTCAATCTGGAGCACGCACATCTGACAGGCAATGGTACTGAATGCTACACGGAAATTGTCGATGTCTTCCGATCAGACCACTCGGGAGTCATTTTGTGGGTCACATTCCATCACGTGACCAGGTGTGCTCCACAAACGCGGACATTCATTGCCAGCGCACGTACATCAGAAGCGACTGAAGACGACTACAAGCAACCGTTGGCAACGAGTAGAACATGAGCAAGTGGCTGGAACTTGTGGCAATGGTCGGCAATAGCGTTGCCGGTGTGCGTACATCGGCCCATTTGAGCATCTGATCAGTTGCTGCTGATTCCATTTCCAGGTAGTTGCCAACCGTTGCCAGAAACACCATTGCCGGTAGTTGCTTCCAGTTGCAAGGCCGATGTACGCTAGGCTTAAGCCCTGATTACAGAGGAAGAGGTCATTGTCTCAAAATGAAACTCTCATCATCAACACCTCTCTGACTGAATAATTTATACAGCAACCATCCATCATTTATCTTTCGCTCATTATCTGGTAAATGCCACCGAGACGAAGTTACTGTCAACATGATCAGCTATCTCGGAGGATTTCGCACCTGCATCATTGTTAGGAAGTATTCATTCATTCACGAGTTCGTCCTGTCACAACCGTAGCACGATGAGACATGCAAAAAATATCACAGACTGACCAACGCAACAAGGGCATCACATAGAAAAATCTCAAGACATGTACGCCATCTTAGCTCGTTTCTACTGGAGAAGTGTCCGCCATGGTTTGCAGTGAGTGGTGTGGTTTTCACAGCGTTGGCGAGTCCTTTGATGGTTTAGCCAGATACTCTGCATGTTAACCTGTATTGCTGTGAAAACTGCACCACTCACTGCAGAGCGAGAAACGCTAGTGGAACCAACCTGCAAGACTCTTCAGTTGACAAAACAGAGTAGGGCAGGGTTTCCGGCAGAAATTGAAAGAAGGGGGTAGGCTACAACAGCTCGTGGGGCCTCACAGGCACCCTCAGGTGGGGCTCTTGGGACCTCCCTCAGAAAAATTTGTTTTTTAAAGCCCTGAAAACTCGTTTTTCCTGACATCTGGAAGAAGAAGTCAGCACTGCACAGCAGAATGCCCCCTTCTTCAAGCCATGGGGGGATTTGTACCCCCTACCCCCGCTGGCAGAAACCCTGTATGGTAACCACTGGCACATGGCATCTTGTACATGTATTGCATTCAGCACAGCAGGCTTTTCATCCACCGCCTTAAAGTAGGAGATGGAAATCAGATTGTTTGTGAAGAGTTTCATCACCTCATCCTCTACATTTCCCTCTGGACTGACAGAAAGGCTGGCGGGCAGATTCAGTTCTCGATTGAGTTGGCAATGTAATAACATGACATGGATTTATTGGATGACAAAATGACAAGGATTTTGCAGGTTGGACTTGAGAAAGAAGTAGTGTGGAAGCATCTGGAAGGTTTTTAGTGGAGTCGGCTAGATTCAGGTATGGAGCAATGGTGATTAAAGCCCCTTTCACACCAGGGCTACGTAGTGCGGCGTACCGACTTCGCCGAGCTTACGCTGCCCTACGTTGGCCCAACGTGGCAATACGCCAAGGGAAGCAAAGGGGTATGCGAGATGGATGCAAAAAATGAAACATGTTTAATTTGTTCACGTACTTTCGGTATAGAGCACTGGACGCAGAAAGTACACAGTTTTTACGCAACACTACGCTAGTGTACGCCACGCCTATGCAATAGTACGCTACCCTACGACAGTCCGACGAAGGCTCTACGCAGGCCCGGTGTGAAAGGAGTGTGGGTTAGGGACTATGCTGATCCTGCGCGTAGCAACATTTATTTCATGAGTACGCAGCCTGATTTCGGCGTACTTGGTATGCCGCTCAACGCAACTCTATGCAGGTCTGGTGTGAAAGGGGCTTTAGGGTTAGGTATATTTCTGTGGAAGTGACCCAACCAGGGATGATGCAGACATGGCATTGAGGGCAGATGGCAGAAATAGATCCACCAATGATTTATCTGCTTAATCAATCAAATGGCTGATTGGTAAATGATTAACCGGTCACAAGATTGATAGATCTGTCAGTCAAATGATTGCGTGACGAAACAATCAAATCCATCAATGCCTTGTATTGATGGCTTGTCATCCAACCCAAACTAAGAGAACCTCAGTGACATCCATCTTC